>QVTF01006109.1:0-27984 GCA_003573665.1 Oxygymnocypris stewartii | reverse complement strand
ACAGCAGACACAGACAGACACAGACAGACAGACAGACACAGACAGACAGACAGACACAGACAGACAGACAGACACAGACAGATAGACACAGACACAGACAGACACAGACACAGACAGACTAAACTGAGAAGAGTCCTGAGCATGTACAGACTCAGTCAACACAATCTCAGCATAGAGACAGACAGACAGAGACAGACAGACAGACACAGACAGACACAGACACAGACAGACTAAACTGAGAAGAGTCCTGAGCATGTACAGACTCAGTCAACACAATCTCAGCATAGAGACAGGCAGACACAGACACACAGACAGACAGACAGACAGACAGACACAGACAGACACAGACACAGACAGACTAAACTGAGAAGAGTCCTGAGCATGTACAGACTCAGTCAACACAATCTCAGCATAGAGACAGACAGACACAGACAGACAGAGACAGGCAGACACAGACAGACCTGGCTATCAAGAGAAGACCGGCTGTGTCCCCACTGCACAGGAAATGAAGTGGAATCAGAACTGCACTTCCTGACATGCTGCCCTAAATATGCACTAATTAGGGACACTTTCTATCCCCAGTTCACAATTCACCACAAAGACTTCCATCAGAAACCAGATATGGACAAACTCCCGTACCTGCTCGGAGAAAGCCCAGCGAGCTCAAACCTGGCCGCTAGATATGTGAGGTCCTGTCACGACTAAAGAGCCTACATTTTTTAATCTGTATTACATTATATTTTACTCTAGATTTAATTTTTTTCTCTTCATTCTTATTGTATTATTATTATTATTTATTTTTTATTGTATAGTGTTATTAAAGCTTTGGCAATGTAAATATTTATTTGACCATGCCAATAAAGCTATTTGAATCTTGAATCTTGAGAGAGAGAGAGAGAGAGAGAGAGAGCATGCTCTGAAGCCCCGAACTGAACCAAACGATTCCCGAACACGCTCTGAAGCCCCGAACTGAACCAAACGATTCCCGAACACGCTCTGAAGTCCCGAACTGAACCAAACGAGTCCCGAACACGCTCTGAAGCCCCGAACTGAACCAAACGAGTCCCGAACACGCTCTGAAGCCCCGAACTGAACCAAACGATTCCCGAACATGCTCTGAAGCCCCGAACTGAATCAAACGATTCCCGAACATGCTCTGAAGCCCCGAACTGAACCAAACGATTCCCGAACACGCTCTGAAGCCCCGAACTGAATCAAACGATTCCCAAACACGCTCTGAAGCCCCGAACTGAATCAAACGATTCCCAAACACGCTCTGAAGTCCCGAACTGAACCAAACGAATCCCGAACACGCTCTGAAGCCCCGAACTGAACCAAACGAATCCCGAACACGCTCTGAAGCCCCGAACTGAATCAAACGATTCCCGAACACGCTCTGAAGCCCCGAACTGAACCAAACGATTCCCGAACACGCTCTGAAGCCCCGAACTGAATCAAACGATTCCCGAACACGCTCTGAAGCCCCGAACTGAACCAAACGATTCCCAAACACGCTCTGAAGCCCCGAACTGAACCAAACGAATCCCGAACACGCTCTGAAGCCCCGAACTGAACCAAACGATTCCCGAACACGCTCTGAAGCCCCGAACTGAACCAAACGATTCCCGAACATGCTCTGAAGCCCCGAACTGAACCAAATGATTCCCGAACACGCTCTGAAGCCCCGAACTGAACCAAATGAATCCCGAACACGCTCTGAAGCCCCGAACTGAATCAAACGATTCCCAAACATGCTCTGAAGCCCCGAACTGAACCAAACGAGTCCCGAACACGCTCTGAAGCCCCGAACTGAACCAAACGAGTCCCGAACACGCTCTGAAGCCCCGAACTGAACCAAATGATTCCCGAACACGCTCTGAAGCCCCGAACTGAACCAAACGATTCCCGAACGCGCTCTGAAGCCCCGAACTGAACCAAACGATTCCCGAACACGCTCTGAAGCCCCGAACTGAACCAAACGATTCCCGAACACGCTCTGAAGCCCCGAACTGAACCAAACGATTCCCGAACACGCTCTGAAAGCCCCGAACTGAACCAAACGATTCCCGAACACGCTCTTGAAGCCCCGAACTGAATCTTTACAATTGATGTCAAAATTAAAAAATTAATGGCTCTTAATAATAATCATCTTTTTTTTGCTATAGGTGAAATGAATGAACTAAGTCGCGAGTTTGAGTTTGAATCAATCGAATCGGTTCAGTTTAAACGACTCACTCAATTGAATTTATTGTATAGTGTTATTAAAGCTTTGGCAATGTAAATATTTCTTTGACCATGCCAATAAAGCTATTTGAATCTTGAATCTTGAGAGAGAGAGAGAGAGACTGCTTCAATGCAAAACAGCACAATATTGTGTTATTGACATTATATAACATGCAGTATATCATGAAAATGAGACAAACTCAATGTGAGACAGATTCATACTAGGGTGTATAGGTTTGATTTTAGCATAACCACAGATAACAGACATTTCATTGTTTGATCAAATGATTCGCAAACACGCTCTGAAGCCCCGAACTGAACCAAACGATTCCCGAACACGCTCTGAAGCCCCGAACTGAACCAAACGATTCCCGAACACGCTCTGAAGCCCCGAACTGAACCAAACGATTCCCGAACACGCTCTGAAGCCCCGAACTGAACCAAACGAATCCCGAACACGCTCTGAAGCCCCGAACTGAACCAAACGATTCCCGAACACGCTCTGAAGCCCCGAACTGAACCAAACGATTCCCGAACACGCTCTGAAGCCCCGAACTGAATCAAACGATTCCCAAACATGCTCTGAAGCCCCGAACTGAACCAAATGAATCCCGAACACGCTCTGAAGCCCCGAACTGAACCAAACGATTCCCGAACACGCTCTGAAGCCCCGAACTGAATCAAACGATTCCCGAACACGCTCTGAAGCCCCGAACTGAACCAAACGATTCCCGAACACGCTCTGAAGCCCCGAACTGAACCAAACGAATCCCGAACACGCTCTGAAGCCCCGAACTGAACCAAACGAATCCCGAACACGCTCTGAAGCCCCGAACTGAACCAAACGAGTCCCGAACACGCTCTGAAGCCCCGAACTGAACCAAACGATTCCCGAAACATGCTCTGAAGCCCCGAACTGAACCAAATGATTCCCGAACCACGCTCTGAAGCCCGAACTGAACCAAATGAATCCCGAACACGCTCTGAAGCCCCGAACTGAATCAAACGATTCCCAAACATGCTCTGAAGCCCCGAACTGAACCAAACGAGTCCCGAACACGCTCTGAAGCCCCGAACTGAAACCAAACGAGTCCCGAACACGCTCTGAAGCCCGAACTGAACCAAATGATTCCCGAACACGCTCTGAAGCCCCGAACTGAACCAAACGATTCCCGAACGCGCTCTGAAGCCCCGAACTGAACCAAACGATTCCCGAACACGCTCTGAAGCCCCGAACTGAACCAAACGATTCCCGAACACGCTCTGAAGCCCCGAACTGAACCAAACGATTCCCGAACACGCTCTTGAAGCCCCGAACTGAATCTTTACAATTGATGTCAAAATTAAAAAATTAATGGCTCTTAATAATAATCATCTTTTTTTTGCTATAGGTGAAATGAATGAACTAAGTCGCGAGTTTGAGTTTGAATCAATCGAATCGGTTCAGTTTAAACGACTCACTCAATTGAATTTATTGTATAGTGTTATTAAAGCTTTGGCAATGTAAATATTTCTTTGACCATGCCAATAAAGCTATTTGAATCTTGAGAGAGAGAGAGAGAGAGAGAGAGACTGCTTCAATGCAAAACAGCACAATATTGTGTTATTGACATTATATAACATGCAGTATATCATGAAAATGAGACAAACTCAATGTGAGACAGATTCATACTAGGGGTGTATAGGTTTGATTTTAGCATAACCACAGATAACAGACATTTCATTGTTTGATCAAATGATTCGCAAACACGCTCTGAAGCCCCGAACTGAACCAAACGATTCCCGAACACGCTCTGAAGCCCCGAACTGAACCAAACGATTCCCGAACACGCTCTGAAGCCCCGAACTGAATCAAACGATTCCCGAACATGCTCTGAAGCCCCGAACTGAACCAAATGAATCCCGAACACGCTCTGAAGCCCCGAACTGAATCAAACGATTCCCGAACACGCTCTGAAGCCCCGAACTGAACCAAACGATTCCCGAACATGCTCTGAAGCCCCGAACTGAATCAAACGATTCCCGAACACGCTCTGAAGCCCCGAACTGAACCAAACGATTCCCGAACATGCTCTGAAGCCCCGAACTGAATCAAAACGATTCCCGAACATGCTCTGAAGCCCCGAACTGAACCAAACGATTCCCGAACACGCTCTGAAGCCCCGAACTGAATCAAACGATTCCCAAACACGCTCTGAAGCCCCGAACTGAATCAAACGATTCCCAAACACGCTCTGAAGTCCCGAACTGAACCAAACGAATCCCGAACACGCTCTGAAGCCCCGAACTGAACCAAACGAATCCCGAACACGCTCTGAAGCCCCGAACTGAATCAAACGATTCCCGAACACGCTCTGAAGCCCCGAACTGAACCAAACGATTCCCGAACACGCTCTGAAGCCCCGAACTGAATCAAACGATTCCCGAACACGCTCTGAAGCCCCGAACTGAACCAAACGATTCCCAAACACGCTCTGAAGCCCCGAACTGAACCAAACGAATCCCGAACAACGCTCTGAAGCCCCGAACTGAACCAAACGATTCCCGAACACGCTCTGAAGCCCCGAACTGAACCAAACGATTCCCGAACATGCTCTGAAGCCCCGAACTGAACCAAATGATTCCCGAACACGCTCTGAAGCCCCGAACTGAACCAAATGAATCCCGAACACGCTCTGAAGCCCCGAACTGAATCAAACGATTCCCAAACATGCTCTGAAGCCCCGAACTGAACCAAACGAGTCCCGAACACGCTCTGAAGCCCCGAACTGAACCAAACGAGTCCCGAACACGCTCTGAAGCCCCGAACTGAACCAAATGATTCCCGAACACGCTCTGAAGCCCCGAACTGAACCAAACGATTCCCGAACGCGCTCTGAAGCCCCGAACTGAACCAAACGATTCCCGAACACGCTCTGAAGCCCCGAACTGAACCAAACGATTCCCGAACACGCTCTGAAGCCCCGAACTGAACCAAACGATTCCCGAACACGCTCTGAGAGCCCCGAACTGAACCAAACGATTCCCGAACACGCTCTTGAAGCCCCGAACTGAATCTTTACAATTGATGTCAAAATTAAAAAATTAATGGCTCTTAATAATAATCATCTTTTTTTTTGCTATAGGTGAAATGAATGAACTAAGTCGCGAGTTTGAGTTTGAATCAATCGAATCGGTTCAGTTTAAACGACTCACTCAATTGAATTTATTGTATAGTGTTATTAAAGCTTTGGCAATGTAAATATTTCTTTGACCATGCCAATAAAGCTATTTGAATCTTGAGAGAGAGAGAGAGAGAGAGAGAGACTGCTTCAATGCAAAACAGCACAATATTGTGTTATTGACATTATATAACATGCAGTATATCATGAAAATGAGACAAACTCAATGTGAGACAGATTCATACTAGGGTGTATAGGTTTGATTTTAGCATAACCACAGATAACAGACATTTCATTGTTTGATCAAATGATTCGCAAACACGCTCTGAAGCCCCGAACTGAACCAAACGATTCCCGAACACGCTCTGAAGCCCCGAACTGAATCAAACGATTCCCGAACATGCTCTGAAGCCCCGAACTGAACCAAATGAATCCCGAACACGCTCTGAAGCCCCGAACTGAATCAAACGATTCCCGAACACGCTCTGAAGCCCCGAACTGAATCAAACGATTCCCGAACACGCTCTGAAGCCCCGAACTGAACCAAACGATTCCCGAACATGCTCTGAAGCCCCGAACTGAATCAAACGATTCCCGAACATGCTCTGAAGCCCCGAACTGAACCAAACGATTCCCGAACACGCTCTGAAGCCCCGAACTGAATCAAACGATTCCCAAACACGCTCTGAAGCCCCGAACTGAATCAAACGATTCCCAAACACGCTCTGAAGTCCCGAACTGAACCAAACGAATCCCGAACACGCTCTGAAGCCCCGAACTGAACCAAACGAATCCCGAACACGCTCTGAAGCCCCGAACTGAATCAAACGATTCCCGAACACGCTCTGAAGCCCCGAACTGAACCAAACGATTCCCGAACACGCTCTGAAGCCCCGAACTGAATCAAACGATTCCCGAACACGCTCTGAAGCCCCGAACTGAACCAAACGATTCCCAAACACGCTCTGAAGCCCCGAACTGAACCAAACGAATCCCGAACACGCTCTGAAGCCCCGAACTGAACCAAACGATTCCCGAACACGCTCTGAAGCCCCGAACTGAACCAAACGATTCGCAAACACGCTCTGAAGCCCCGAACTGAACCAAACGATTCGCAAACACGCGCTGAAGCCCCGAACTGAACCAAACGATTCCCGAACACGCTCTGAAGCCCCGAACTGAACCAAACGATTCGCAAACACGCGCTGAAGCCCCGAACTGAATCTTTACAATTGATGTCAAAATTAATGGCTCTTAATAATAATCATCTTTTTTTTTGCTATAGGTGAAATGAATTAACTAAGTCGCGAGTTTGAGTTTGAATCAATCGAATCGGTTCCAGTTTAAACGACTCACTCAATTGAATCGGTTCGTCTTCAGTCATATTTACACGACAATGTCAGCACTATTCCTGCCTCAGCTCGCTAGTTTGATCACATTAACTGAAATAAGTGAGAAAAATATGATGTTTATGAACAAAATCTCCTTTGGTGACATCTATGAACAGTGAGGTAACCGGTTAACTAGTGAAACACTTCATTAATATGACGAGCTGCAGCTCAATATTCATGCTTTATGATGGAGTTTGAATCTTAATACACTATATTTGAAATAGTTTGAGCTGCAGTTCAATATAAATCATCCAGTCTCTCATAACATTGAAGTCAATGTTACATTTATCAGTATATATTGTAACAAATATTTGAGAAATGATTGTTGTATATTGATTGTATTAGTCTATATAGAGTGTAAACATTCAGTAATAATGAAAAATTCATGATTTCATGAGCACTTTTATTATGTAATGCTGATACTTTCTGTTTCAATATTGATATGAATCTGAAATCTGAATGTAATTATTAAGTGTACATTAACAGCAGCAGATCTTCTCTGTCGGTGATTAGTTGTTTTTAGAGATGCTTTGATTCAGAAAATTATGGAATTCAGAATTAATGTGAGTAATTATAGTATTTACATGTGTCTCACTCTTAATATTTAATCTGTAGAAAAGAACAGATTAGCATGTTTTTGTTCCTTTATAGAAAATAAGAAAATTAGTTATATAAATATCTGTTATTGTAAGACTTTTAGAACAATTAAGATATTTAAATTATAATTTATGTTTAATAATATTTCTGTATATAGGTATTTATTTATATTGCTCGTTTCATTGCAGTATTTTGGTGTAAATTAATAGTCATGGGAAATATTGTACAGTGTCAAACGTGTGGCTGAGAAGAAAACACTAAACGAGAGCAAGAGAGGCTGAGAAAGAGTGAAGTGAGAGACACAATAATCCAGACTAATTCACTCTGAACAGCGCCTAAGAGGATTGAAACATTTGCTAAATTAGATCAGTAAAAATAACAAACCGCAAACAACACAGACTAGATAGACATACAGACAGACAGACAGACACACACACACACACACACACACACACACACACACACACACACACACAGACAGACAGACAGACAGACAGACAGACAGACAGACAGACAGACAGACAGACAGACAGACAGACAGACAGAACACACACACACACACACACACACACACACACACACACACAACACACACCACCACACACAACACAGACAGCAGACGACACACACACACACACACACACACACACAACACACACACACACACACACACACACACAGACAGACTGACACTGACAGACAGACAACAGACAGACAGACAGACACAGACAGACAGACAGACAGACAGACAGACAGACAGACAGACAGACAGACAGACAGACAGACAGACAGACGACAGACAGACAGACACACACACACACACACACACACACACACACACACACACACACACACACACACACACAGAGACAGACAGACAGACAGACAGACAGACACACACACACACACACCACACAGAGACATACAGACAGACACACACACACACACACACACCACACACACACACACACACACACACACACACACACAGACACACACAGACACACACACACACACACAACACACCACACACACAAGACACACACACAAAGACACACACACACACACACACACACACACACAACACAACAGACAGAACACAGACAGACACACAGACACACACACCACACACACACACACACACACACACACACACACACACAGAGACAGACGACAGACCCACACACACACACACCCACACACACACACCACCCACACACACACACACAACAGACAACAGACTCAGACAGACAGACACCACACACACACACACACACAACACACACACACACACACACACAGACATACAGACACACACACACCACACACACACACACACACACAACACAGACACCACACACCCACCACACACACACACCCACACACACAAAGACACATACATACAGACAGACACACACACACACACACACAACACCACACACAACACACACACCCACAACACACACACCACACACACACACACACACACACACCCACACACACAGACAGACAGACAGACAGACAGACAGACAAAGACGCACGCACAGACACACACACGCACGCACGCATGGAATAATAATAATGAAATGCTATTGGATACAGTAATATGTGTCAACAGAAGTGTGTGAGTGAGTGAGTGTTTGTGTGTGTGTGTGAGTGTGTGAGTGAGTGAGTGTTTGTGTGTGTGTGTGGGGGGGGATTAGGAATCGATGAAAGGGGAAATTGGAGGAACTCTGCTCTGATGTGTCTGTTTGGATTAGAGGGAAAGAAATGAATCATATTTTAAGTCCTGAGAGTCTCTGAGCCCGTCTGCACCACACACGCCATATGCTTCATCCATCCAGATTATACCACACACACACACACACACACACACACACACACACTCCTGTGACCCTTCCCGCCATCTCTCGTTTCTTTTTGCCTCTCTCTCTTAAAGCTACACAACACATGATGGACAAACACAGTTTAATTTGAATCACAATATATGTGTGTGTGTGCGTGTGTGTGTGTGTGTGTGTGTGTGTGTGTGTGTGTGTGTGTGTGTGAGTGTGTGTGTGTAGTGAGTGTGTGTGTTCTCATTGGGAGAAAAAAAAATATGTCCAGCTCATATTTCATCCTAAAATCCAAAGAAACAACAGAGAATAAGGAAAATAAAGCTTATTTTAGAGTAAGCTAAATATTTTACCATTTTAATAAAATGCATTAATTCATTCATTTACTTATTTCTCTCTCTGCATTTATTTTGGTGTCAAAATATATAACAATAGAATTGTATATATTTATATAAAGATATACTACAATTTTTTCCCCCAAATTCTACAAAATCAGAAAAACCTGTATTTATGGAAAGAAATAGTTTATTTATAATTCATTAAAAGTCTCAAAACTACAAGACTCTAAATGCAAACACAATGAAAAAGCAGAACATTACAAACAAAGACATAATCTTACATCAGAAAAGAGCGCTGATTTACAAACGAGCGTCAGAAACCCCTGAGATTGACAAGAAGACAAACCTTGATTACTGGCAGCATCTAAACGAGCTTGCTGTCGTTAAATTCAACGCATGATTCGTTCAAGTACAGTTTGACGTTTCAGAATCACAGGACAGTAAATACGCAATGCTTTAGATGTTTGATCTAATCATAATAGCAATTAAGAAAATAAATAAAACATCTTGAGTTCACGTGTCATGTGACTCATAGCGGAATCCCAGCATGCTTTGCTCTCGGGTTCATAAGCAGCTTACAGTTCAGATGATGACGATGCTTGTAAATCACTAAAAGATCTCATGTTCATTTCTCTCTCATCTACCAGCTACACATCATTCAGTGTTGTTCATACATTATCAAGACATCTGCCTCTACACTGGACCGTACGATTCTCCACGGCGTCCAAATGGGTATTATGTGATCCACATTCATGAAAATAATGTTTCATAAATCAATGACTCCATGAAGAACCTTCGATGAAACCTTTCCATTCAACGAAAGGAAAAAGTAACAGTCTTAAATTTAAAGGTTCCAAGTGATGTCATCCCATAAAAGAACCATTGTGTGTTCCCCAAAGAACCCTTCAGTGATCACTTCTTAAAAATAGAAGTTTTCTTCCATTTTCCACTATAAATGCCATTATAAACCATTAAAACCATTACATTTTGGCATCTGTGGTTCCACGAGGAACCTTTAACATCCATTTCACAAGAGGTTCTTTATATTAAAAAGGGTTGTTTACATAATTAAAAAAGAATAAGTGCTTATTTTAAGAACTCTTCGCTTAAAGGCTCTTTTGTGGAACCAAAAATGGTTCTTCCATCCCCAATGAAACCCATTTTGGACCTTTATTTTTGAGAGTAAGTAGTGAGTTTTGGGTCAAACGCCTTTAGTGTTTAGTGGTTTTAACACACTGTTAATACAAGGCAACCAATGACCAGTAGGGGACCATTAGAATCAAAACCAATACAATTCCCATTTTAACCATTATTGGTTATATGAGTGTTGGGTGAAGTTACTTTTAAAATAAAGCATTACAATATTGCATTACTCCATGAAAAAATTAGTTACTTAGTTACTTTTTATGGAAATGCTCTACTTTTTGTGGGCTGGGTTTGCTTATTAGTTTTTTTTAGTAACAAAAACCCAAAAGTTATATTTATTTATACCTTCACACCAAAACTGATTTTAATGAGCCTCAGGCTGATGGGAAACAAATTAGCTCTTATTTGTAAAAGTAACTGTAAAATTGTAAATTAATGCATTACTAGTAACTTGGAAAAAAGTAATCTGATTACGTAACTCGCGTTATTTTTATTGCGTTACCCCAAATATTGAGGATTTCTATTTTTTTAAGCAGATTCTTTACACTTTTATTCTGAACTGTTCACTTAAAGGTTCTTTTGGGAACCAAAAAAGGTTCTTCAATGCCATTCACTGCAAGTAAATCCCATTTTTGGACCTATTTTACTTTTTTTAAGAGTGAACCAAATGGTTCCCAGTAGGGAGCATTGGGACAAATCCCATTAGAATTCAGTGGTTTCAGATTCTTTACACTTGTTTCTGAACTGTTCACTTAAAGGTTCTTTTGGAACCAAAAATGGTCCATTTATGGCATCGCTGCCCCTTTAGAACCATTCAGAAGCGCAGTGAGGCTTCTTCTAGACGCTCTACAGGACCTGGAACTTCCAGGAGTTCTGGTCCTTGTAGTCCAGACAGTCCGCAGCGTTGAAGTTGAGCTTCCAGGACCCCGTTTGGTCTTTGTAGTCTAAGCAGTCGACGGCAGCCGAAGCCCAGTGACGCGGCGGTGTAGCCCTGCGACGAGAGCGAGGCGGGCGACTGGCCAAGCGCTGCACCCATCGGGCTGAGAGCGCCCCCTGTGGCCGACAGCTGCGGGTGCATTGGGGACAGATACGAGCTGCAGTCCAGCCCGGTGAAGTATGATGAGGAGGAGGCGTAGCTCTGGCCGTAGGCCGGGGCCTGGGAGTAGGTCATGGGGTAGGCGCTGGAGCGCTGCAGGCAGTGCGTGCTGGAGACCGACAGCGGATCCTGAAGCGGAGAGATGGAGGCCGGGCTCCAGATGGACACGGTGGCGCTGGTGGAGCTCGGGGCCTGAGGAGGTGGAGGGCTGTAGGGACCGTTGGTGCTGGTGCTGGGCTCGCTGACGCTGGGCTCTCGGGCCGGAGACGACTTCTTCTTTGGTGGTCTGGGTTTGGACTGACCGCTGGTCTGTTGCTGCTGCTGTTGGCGGCATTTAGCACGACGGTTCTTAAACCACACCTGCAGAGAACACAGACGGTCAGAATCCCGCTCCTGGTGCAGGCAAGTAAAACATCATTTATACGTGTCCCCGGAGCACAAAAGCAGTCATAAGCAGCACATCTACTGTATATTTGTAGCAATAGACAACAATACATTGAATGGGACAAAATGATAATTTTATGCCAAAAATCATTAGGATATTAAGATCATGTACATTTCCTACCGTAAATATATCAAAACTTAATTTTTGATTAGTAATATGCATTGCTAAAACAACTTTAAAGATGATTTTCTCAATATTTAGATGTTTTTGCACGCTCAGATTCCAGATTTTCTAATATTGTCCGATCATAACAAACCATACATCAATGGAAATATGATTTATTCAGCTTTCAGATGATGCATAAATCTCAATTTCATAATATTGACCCTTATGACTGGTTTTGTGCTCCAGCAGCACCTTTTAAATTCTTTACAGAAGATAATCTATATGTAATGGAAATTAAATAATAAAACAAAACACAACAATAAAATAAATCAAGGAAAGTGCCATCATTGCTTTGCTTTTATACATTTTTTTCTGATTTATATAATTTATATAACACAACTTATTAATTAAAACTAAAATAAAAGTTACACATTTTTAAAATATTAAAAATTTGTATTTATTTTAACTCGATGTACTAAAATAACTAAAACTTAAAATGACAAAAATTTATATATAGACGTACCAATAATAATAAAAATGGTAAAAAACTATTAAAAAAATTATCTAATCAAAATATTAACGAAATCTAAAATAACTTTGTATAACAAATAATATAATTTAAAATAAGTTATATAATATAAATCCTTTTTTTCCGTGGGATCATCAGATTTTAATCATCTGAATATTTTCCAGTATAGAAATTAGTCAGAGAAGTGCCATATTGAATTTTTGATATATATATATATATATATATAGAGAGAGAGAGAGAGATAGAGAGAGAGAGAGAGGAGAGAGAGAGAGAGAGAAACGGAGAGAGAGAGAGAGAGAGAGAGAGGATAGAGAGAGAGAGGAGAAGAGAGAGAGAGAGAGAGAGAGGAGAAACGGAGAGAGAGGAGAGAGAGAGAGAGAGAGAGAAACGGAGAGAGAGAGAGAGAGAGAGAGAGAGAGAGAGAGAGAGAGAGAGAGAGAGAAAGGAGAGAGAGAGAGAGAGAGAGAAAAGGAGAGAGAGAGAGAGGAGCGAGAGAGAGAGAGAGAGAGACGAGAGAAAGAGAGAGAGAGGAGAGAGATGAGAGAGAGAGAAACGGAGAGAGAGGAGAGAGAGAGAGAGAGAAACGAGAGAGAGAGAGAGCTTCTCTCCCCCTTCTCTCTCTCGACTCTCTCCTCTCTCTCTCTCTCTTTCTCCCTTTCTCTCTCTATCTCTCTTCTCTCTCTCTCTCTTCTCTCTCTCTCTCGGATCTCTAGATAAACGCAAGATTATCAGAGAGACCTATCTACTGCTTATACCATTTAATGAGAAGTATATTCTCCACTGTAGACCTCAGATAATCAAATATAGCTCTACTCTGAATAATGACTCTAAACAACCGTTTGTGCATTGAAAGAGTCCCAAGGGTTCGCATGATCTTCATCATCATCATCATCATCATCATCAGGGGTCACGCTCAAGCTAAGCGCGTGCACCTGGTGTCTCGGGGCTCTGCTGCACTCACCTGGACTCTGGACTCGGGCAGGTTGATCTTGAGAGCCACCTCCTCTCTCATGAAGATATCCGGGTATCTCGTCTTGGCGAACAGTGACTCGAGGATGTCGAGCTGCGCGCGCGTGAAGGTGGTTCTCTCGCGCCGCTGCTTGCGCGGAGTGTCTGGTGATAAAGCACACAAACACGGTTAGTCTTTAAATCGAGATGATGCAACATGCACAACTACCACACGTGGCCATGAGTGTAATCTCAACACACTGCAGTTAATCAGCGCTTGATTGCATGATTTTAATTGTGCGTTTCTGCCATAAATCAGCTTGAGATACTTTTAATTATAACGTAGACTCTTTAAAATAGAGACTTAAAGCTGCTTTGCATTATATATAATCATCTATCTATCATCCAAAATATGTTCAAAAAATTAATGACACGTTTACTTAATTTCTTCAAACTGTGTTATGTATCTGGATTAATAAAATACATAATTAATCAACTCATATTCTTTAAACGAGAGACGCGCATCCCGCAGCGCTGATTGGGATATTAATAAGTGTTTATAAAGATCATTATTTCTCATAAACCCTCATTAAAATAGACTTTTATGAAATGAATCACCATGAGCGATTATATTAATATTAATCAGAATGATCCAAACTCTGTCCCATTGACATTGTCGATGCGAATATTACATAATTTTCATATTTTAAAAGCTTATTTAAATAAACATGTTGCTTGACTTCAAATTCGATTTTAAACGAAATAAAGTTCAATTGAATGTAATGTTGGTTATATTTTTCGATTTAAAATATTATATATATGAACTGAGCAATACACAAAACACTTTTTCTCATTAGATGTAAGAAAAATAAGCGCAACTCATACGCAATAATAATATTTATAAAACGTTTTTATTCTTATTCATTTATATTAAAAGTGGATTTATGCTTCTATTAAGTGCATTTACGAGAATTGTTTGCGATTTTTATAAATTCCAGAGTGTTGCTATATTATAAAATAATACATAATATAATATTAATAATAAAGATATGACTTTCACGCGCAGTTTAACATGACGTCTCGATGAAGGTGCGTAGCCGAGTAAAATCAAAAACTCGTGGTATTCATGCACAAAAATTAATTTCGATATTCGATGGGTATGATTATTGGTGTGGGGTATATGCGGATCATATGCACGCGAAAACTGTTTATGATATGCACGCCAAACATCATATACACGCAATTTTAGTCTGTTTTAATTTGTCGTAGAGTTTATACGCATTTTTCATGTCGTTAATTGGTGTAATAATGAGAATGTAAGGGGTTCGGTCAGTACTCACTGGGGTAACCGACGGCGGAGTGCAGGAGATCCATCCCGGTACCGGACAGAGTCAACCCGTTCACCGAGTAATGCGGCTGCTTCATGTAGGACATCATGTCTCTCTCTCCTCTCTCTCTCTCCTTCTGTCAGTCTGTACTTGATGTTTAGTGTGGCGCAGTGTAAACTGTTCTGTTATCTGCAGCAGTCTCTCAGATGCGTCGGTAACTCTCTCGGTGTCTCTCTGAGAGCTCGGTTTGTCCGGTGTTCTCCGTGTGACAGAGATGAAGTGAGGAGGAGGAGGAGGCTAATTAGAGTCCGACCAAACCTGGACAAACCCCTCCCTCCACCCTCCTCCTCTCTCTGATTCTAGAAGTTATATATTTGTCCCTGGAGCACAAAACCAGTCATAAATGTCACTATTGTGAAACTGAGATGTATGCATCATCTGAAAGCTGAATAAATAATATTTCAAAAAATTCTAAATATTGAGAAAATAATCTTTCAAGTTGTTCTGAGAAATGCATATTGCTAATCAATAATTACGTTTTGATATATTTACGGTAGGAAATTTACATGATCTTAATATCTAATGATTTTTGTCATAAAAGAAAAATGTATAATTTTGACCCATACAATGTATTTTTGGTTATTGCTACAAATATAGCCTGTGCTGCTTATGACTGCGTTTGTGCTCCATGCACACATATTGAATCGCTTTCATTCATATCATGTGTTTGCATGAATAATATATGTTATTGTGCATATGTGTTCGTGTATAATTCTTTAAAACGCACGTTAAAGCTTCTGGACTTCTAAAAATCTTTCAAATAAATGATCCTAAATATTTTTTCGAAGCGATTCCATGAAGAACCGAATTTTAGAATCTTTCAATCATCAGTTCTTAATATATGTGTGTATTTCTCGCTTAGAGTAAATATTGTTTTGTAGCTTAAATGTTTCAAATTTATGTTTTTACATCGATGCCATCAAATATACATTTTTAGTTCTTCAAAGAACCGTTCAGTAAAAAAGATTTCTCAGTGCGGAGGATATTTTAATAATCTAATTTAAACATTTTCCCACATTTTTGGTGAAATTAAAATATTCCATACATGTCAAACGTTCTTCATGGAACCATAAATGCCAATAAATAAATTACATTTGAGCGTCATAAACATATTGGAAATAAATGGAAAGGTTCTTGATGAATAAACTCTATATTTAAGAATACGCACAGCAGCATTGTACCCCTTAAAAGAACGTTTTTTTATATGCATGTTAAATGTTATTCATGGAACCAGCAATACCAAATAAATAATATTTAATTAAAGAGGTTTTCGCCATATTTAATGACCGCGTTCATTTTAGCGATCTTTCTGCCGGTGGATTAAATATTTGCATAAATGAGGAAAAACCTTAAGATTTGGACTCATATTTGGTACAGAGCTTCATTCAGTGTTAAAGAACAAGAAAAGTCATAATGAATAGTAAATGCGTGCGCACATAATCACAAACCGAAGATCAACGATCTGAGGCGCAATCGATCATATACCCGTGTTTTATATTATAAACCAAGAAATGTTGAATTTCAGAGCTCACACACAGCCACAGAACAACTCATTTCATGATGTGACAAGCTGGAATAATTGAGGTCGGTGTGTGTGTGTGTGTGTGTGTGTGTGTGTGGAGGGGGCTCGTGCGTCCAAACGGGATTACAGAAACAAAAGGACCCAGTGTTCCTTAAATCCCACAAATATCCAGCCTCTCTCTCTCTCTCTCTCTGGGACTCTCTGTATTAAAACCACGCTTATTTTTAATAAATCATCTGTCTTTTATGATTTGTATATTTGCTTTAGACCTCGAGTGCGATCACACAATGTACTGACACATAATAAATTCGTTTTGCGTTTATTAATCAGTCATATTAATGGGAAAATAATTTGGAATGAATTCGTTTTGCAGTTGCTAATGATACATATTAATATGTAGGCTAAACTATACTTGGAAATACATTTTGAAAGCACTTATTTTGTAATTAAATGAATGCATTTTGTTGTGGTTTTACTTAGAAACACTATTGGGAATAATCGAATTGAATCGATTTAAAAGGTTTTCTTCGTTTGTTTATGGTCTGTCCATGCTGTGCTCGCTCTGTAGTGTTTCTCTGTCAGCAGAAGAGTGGTTTTGAGTGATATTTCTGCTCTGTGGGACAGTATTGTGTATGATTGTTTGTGTATGAGGATGTCAATGAGCGCGTGTAAAGCGGATTCTGCGCTTGTTAATTGAATCGGATTTCTTCTAGTTTCAAATCCACAGAAACTCTATAAGGGGTTTATCTGCAGATATAAAGAGACACAGACAGTATAACAGCCTCTGTTCAGACCTTTCATATCTCTCATATCTGTTTCAGATGATCACCTGCAGCGGCAGGCCGCGTCTCGAACCGGCGGATCGCCTGCATCTTCACCACCATCATCATCATCATCATCATCATCATCATCATCATCACAGGCAGAATTAGGATTCAGGTTTCTCATCATGTCTGGGAAGTTGGTGAGTCCAAACTTTTCATTTAGGGGGGAAACATCCCGATACGGGCACGCGCACGCACGCACGCACGCGTTCACAGACACCTGTCAATGAATATAGAGTGTGTATATCTTGCATTATAATATTGCATTAATCGAGTAAACTATTCGTCCCTTTTAATACATATTTAACCTTTTCTTTAGACATGCAAAAAGTTAAACCAAATAATTTGATGTATGTAAATATTTAAATTATTTGTACATATCTTAAGCAATTTAAGTATATGTTTAGCCAATTTAAAAGACTAAAACATATCGATTCTCGACCAAGTGTGTTGTTTTACTTTACTAAGTTAAAAAGCTTTCTGGACGGACCCCAATATTAATTATTTTGATGTAGTTAAAGAGTCCCTTGTGCTCGAGGCTGTCTGTCTGTGGTGTGTTGTGTTGTTTGGGGATTTTCCGTTTCTTCTGATGGTGTGGCACTAGGACCCAGCGCTGACTGAAATTAAGGACACAACCACCACATAAGAAGCTTACAGTATTTAATCTGCAGGGCCTAAAACACACACATAGACACACACACATAGACACACACACACACACACACACACACACACACACACACACACACACACACACACACACACACACAGACACAGAGACACACAGAGACACACAGACACACAGCAGTGAACACACACACACAGACACACACACACACACACACACACACACGTCTGGTCAGCTATCCTTATAGGGACTCTCCATAGGCGTAATGGTTTTTATACTGTTACAGAGCAACTTAGACCTTACAGGAAACTTTCTGCATTTTTTGATTTTCCAAAAACTTAATTCTGTATGATTTATAAGCTTGTTTCCTCACGGGGACCTAAATTCCCCACAAGGTCAAAATGTACTGGTATTACTACCCACGTGGGGACATTAAGTGACCCATACTCGGAATTTGTGCTCTGCGTTTAACCCATCCAATGTGCACACACACACCGTGAACACACACACACACACACCGTGAACAGACACAGTAGTGAACACACACACACACACACCATGAACACACACTGCAGTGAACACACACATACCATGAACACACACAGCACTGAACACACACACCGTGAACACACACAGCACTGAACACACACACCGTGAACACACACAGCAGTGAACACACACACCGTAAACACACACCGTGAACACACACACACACCGTAAACACACACAGCAGTGAACACACACACACACACACACACCGTGAACACACACAGCAGTGAACACACACACACACACACACACACACCGTAAACACACACAGCAGTGAACACACACCCACACACACATACACATACACACACACACAGTGAACATACAGCAGTGAACACACACACACATACACACACACACAGTGAACACACACAGCAGTGAACACACACACACACACACACACACACACCGTAAACACACACAGCAGTGAACACACACCCACACACACATACACATACACACACACACAGTGAACATACAGCAGTGAACACACACACACATACACACACACACAGTGAACACACACAGCAGTGAACACACACACACACACACACACACACACACCTGGAGCAGTGGACACACACACACACACTTTGAATTTGGCCAACGGCTATGAAAACATGAATGATAATTTATTGTAATGCGGTGCTGTCGCCCTTTCTATGTAAAAATCTGTCAAATCATGTAGTGTGAATGTTGTAAAGTCTCTTGCTCGAGACTAGAAAGCATAGCGAGCCACGGAAGAGACACTGTTTCTCGAGCGCTTTCCGCGAGCACGATTCAAGACGGAGTGAACCCCCCCCAGGTCGTCATAGTTTTGCGTAGGGCCCCCAGAAGCCTAGGATCGGCTCTGGTCTGTGTGAGAGAGTCGGATTCGTAGTTGAAAGGTTCCGAATTCGAGTCTCGGGCCGCCGGGGAATGTCGGGGGGGGGGGGGGGGTGAATGTACAGCGCTCTCTCCACCTTCAATACCACAACTGAGGTGAGACCCTTGAGCAAGGCACCCCCAACTGCTCCAGCGTTCCCGTCTCTCACACCGCAGATCCTCATGGGATCAGATCAGGTGCATGATAATATTCCCCGCAGACAGGAATCGTTCTCTCAATCTTCTGAATACAATTATTACAGTAACATTAATAGAACGTTCATTCAGAGTTAATAATGCATCGTTTTTAGTTCTTAATTACACTTGTTTCAGAGAAGTAACGTTCCCATAATGAAACATTTTACAGTTTTTCACACATTTTCAAAACTTCACACACAAATCCAAGAATTGCACACAAAATGCAAAACGCCTCACATCTCTTGCAAAATATCACACATGCATGTCAAAAACAAACATTTGCAAACACCTTTGCCATACATAATGTTAATTCCTGTTAGATTTGTGTGTGTGTGCTACATGGAGAACTGTGTGTTGTGTTTTATGAAATTGAAAAGGCTGAGAATTAGTGTCTGGTTTTGCAGATTTGGTGCGTGCTTTTTCTGTTTGAGAAATTGTGTGACAAGTAAAGATCGTGCTAAAAAAACTGTAATGTTTCTGAAACAGTTGGTTGATTATTTCTGTTAGCTATGTGAACTTCGAATGCAATGCAATTTGGATAAAAGCATGCATCAACGTGTCTGAGAGAGTAACACGGAAATTAACCCTCAATGCATTCCACGTTTGCATTTGATCAGCTCATGCATTGCCTGGGAATCGAACCCATGACCTTGCGTCGCGAGCGCCGTGTTTGAGCTACAAGAACATTTGCTCAAAACATCATCTGTGTAAATTTGCTCTCTCTAACACCCTATCATGGTATTTACAGAACTGGACACACACACACACACACACACACACACACACACACACACAGTTCAGCCGATTTGTCATAATATGCTTTATCTGAAAAGTAAGTATCTTACCTCGGGATAAAGAGGGGAAAGAGGCGTTTGTAGTGAGATTGTGAGCAGAGGACGCGACAGAGACAGACAGACAGCAGGAGAGAAACGGGTTAGTGCTTGTGTTTGTGTTTTGGTGCACAGAAGAACATGTGTCTCAGACACACAGGTACATGAAGGATGGAGAGCTGCATGAAGCGCAGCAAAGGGCCGGAGGAGGAGAGTGGGCGGGGCTTATCCTCATCGCGCGACTGTTTAAATCTTAACATGATTGTTTATTATGAGCTGATTTATTAGTCGATGCACTACACATCTGTATCCAGTCTAGATTGTTGAATTAGTTTGTAGTCTGCTAAATGTGTGGTTAGATGCTGATTATGACTAGTGTGGGATAACAGATTCAATTTAAATAATATTGTATTCTGATCAGACATTCTACAAACTATAAGTAACTACGTCAACTTATTTTAATAACCATAACCTGCAAAAATGCTTATAATTAGTCGAATGTCTTTGGAAACGCAAAACTATTAACACGGTTCTTCTGCACTGAAGTTAAATTTACTTTAACATTGTTTTTACTTTAATTAATGTAATTGTATTTTACTTAAATAGCTTGTAAATTTCACAAAGAAATAGCAGGTTAAATTAAATGTGAAATTAGGTATATTGTATATATTTCTCTCCGGTATTGTTGTAGGAATAGCTCAGGTGTGTGTTGTTGTTGTGTGTGTGTGTGTGTGTGTGTCTGTGTGTGTGTGTGTGTGTGTGTGTGTGTGTACGTGTCTGTGTGTGTGTGTGTGTGTGTGTGGGTGTGCGTGTCTGTGTGTGTGTGTGTGAGTGTGTGTGTGTGTGTGTGTGTGTGTGTGTGTGTGTGTGTACGTGTCTGTGTGTGTGTGTGTGAGTGGGTGTGCGTGTCTGTGTATGTGTGTGAGTGAGTGAGTGTGTGTGTGTGTGTGTGTGTGTGTGTGTGTGTATGTGTATGTACATAATTTAATTGTGTTTCGCTGTGTTTGTGTTTGAGTCAGATAATAGTTTTGGTTTTATTTGAAAGATGTTTTTGTTGAATGTATTTTGTGCCGAAGCGATGATAAATGATCCGGTTTATCCGCACAGACACCGTTGGAAGAGAGATTGTAATTGCCAGTTCTCTTTTTTAAACCTTGCATGCATCTAAAATGACAATTTAATAACATAAACTTGCACTAGTCGTTCTCTAGTCGTGAGAATGAAGTCATTTAGTGATTGTTTTGAAGACAGTCGTAGATGAGCTGATGAAGAGACATCTGGACTCAGATTGATAATCCACAGCAGACAGCAGCAGGTGGCTGTCTGTGTGTGTGTGTGGTGTGTGTGTGTGTGTGTGTGTGTGTGTGTGTGTGGTGTGTGTGTGTGTGTGTGTGTGTGTGTTTGTGTGATCTCTGTATCTCGGTGCTCCTTGAGTGGCAGTCAAAATATTTTTTTTTGTTAAATACTGTATTTTAGATCATTAATGTTTATTATTTCAAATGTTGTATTTTTAGGGTTCTAGACTTTGTTTGCTCTCTTTTTAAGGAAGACACTTGGCCGATTATCACTTAAAAAAAGTAAACGAATAGAATTATATAAGTTTGTTTATTATTATGAAAAATGCACAAAAATACAAATGTTAAGGTTATATGCAGTATATATTTTCCATGAGAAAACGAAAGCAATTTATGTTTTTGAAATTCGAGGTTGATGCATTAATAATACCAGCTTTCAGTAATATTTAGTTTGGGTGCAGTACCAAATGTTTCCACTGAATATTTATTTCACATAACACTACAAGCGGGAATATTTTTATCTTTTAATCATTTATTTATTTATGTTTTGTTCACATAACAAGTGCGGAAACCTTTACCAAGTTCATACCCTTCCAGTGAAGTAATGAATCACTGTTTCTGATTGCGGGTAATGTTAACAATGATGTGTTGTTTTGTGTGTGTTTATTAAAGCATACATTATATGGAGTTTCATTCACACAGAACGATTAATAAGCTCAGGTTCGATTGTGTTAATTGTGCACGCCACACACACACACAAACACAAGCCATGTGTCCCAGCGTAAGCCTTCATGCATGAGTGCACAATACATTCTGTTTGTGCTTGGGTACATTGTGCGAGTGTGTGTGTGCATGTGTGTGTGTGTGTGTGTGTGTGTGTGTGTGTGTGTGTGTGTGTGTGTGTGTGTGTGTGTGTGAGAGCTGATGCTGATGGGGTCAGGGGTCGGGTGGTGGCACAGTGGTAATATAGGGACGCGTGCGCGGGTGTTTGTGTCCAGATGGCATCGGCTGATGGAGAGACGGCAATAATGCAGCAAGTGGGACAGTAGCACTAATCCACCTCCAATCCTGCACGTGCCACGCAAACACACACTTACACACACACGCAAACACACACTTACACACACACACACACACACACACACACACACACACACACATTGGTTTTTATGGTTTACGGGGACTCTCCATAGGCGTAATGGTTTTTATACTGTACAAGCTGTATGTGCTATTGCCCTACACCTACCCTACACCTAAACTTAGCCCTCACAGGAGACGGTGCATTTCTACTTACCCCCCAAAAAACTTACTCTGTATGATTTATAAGCATTTTGAATTATGGGGACACTGAAAATGTCCTCATAAATCACCTTCTCCTTGTAATACCTATGTCATTATACACGTTTGTGTCCTCATAAACCACATAAACATGCGCACACTCACTCACTCACACACACACACACACACACACACACACACACACACACACACACACACACACACACACACACTATTACACAAACACACACGCACACACACACTATTACGCACACACACACACACACACACACACACTATTACGCGCGCACACACTATTACACACACACACACACTCGCACTCACACACTATTACGCACACACACACAAACACACACACTCACTATTACACACACACACACACTCGCACTCACAGTCACACTCACACATTATTACGCATACACACTATTACGCGTACACACTATTACGCGCACACACACACACACACACACACACACACACACACACACACACACATAATCTCTCTCTCACACACAAACACACACACACTCACTAATACACACACACACACACACTCAGGACTGTGTAAAATCCCTCGTGAGGTTTTGCTGCTGTGTTTCAGGACTTTATAACACAACTTCACATTTGACACAGTTTTAATCTCAGAACTGTATTTGGCAACATTAACCTCCACCTCGGCTCCGGGCCCCTCGTGACTCTCCTAATACCACAAACAGACCAAAGATTAGTTATTTATTCTGTTCAATTATTTTTGGTATTGCTGGACAATGCAAATGTTGTTTACGCATTATATAACTCATAAATGGTATTTTCTATAAATAGTGCACTAATCCCAGTGGTGCGCTTCTGCTGGATAAACTGTGACACACTGTAACACACAACTACAGCTCATGCTCAATACTGTTCAAACACTTGAAGTCATTAATAATTACAGTTTTTTTCGATTGTTAACACGCTGTAGCTGATTAATTTGGCCTTGTTTTCTAAACCATTCATACCGTTCTCGAAACAACGTGAATGGCGTGACGTCACCCGTAGATTTCTGAAGAGCATTTTTGAAGCTCAAAGTGGGCGGAGCCGGCCGTCTCCATCTTGGCTGCGCGTCACTCCTGATAATTGAAAATGGACAAAAGGGCGGGATGTGGGAGGAGCTGGTTGCTGAAACCACGCCTACCAAGCGCGACAGTGGTGACAGCAGTGGTAATCCACCTGTCACTCAAGTAACCACGCCCTTAATTATGCAGAACTTTAAGGCTTAATATAATTTAAACGGATGAGTAATAAAAAAATCCCTCAATGAGAACACGTGGCTTATGATTTTCCTCATTAGCTGCATATTCGTGTCCTGTTTTGCACATGATTTGTTTGCTGACCATGTGCTTCTGTCCTAGTTTTCTGTGTGCCACGTGCTCTCATGTCAATTTGTTTTGACCCCACCCATCTTGTTACCTGATTATGGGTTAATTTGCCCCACCTGTCTTCCCTCGTTACCTCCTCGTTTGCTCCCTTTATAATCTCCTTGTGTTTGCAGTCCCATGCCAGTTCGTCATCGGTTCACCCTGGATGTATCCAGCCTCGTCTTGCCAAGCCTTTGTCTTGTTCCTGTTTTCCCCCCCAAGGGGTAGTTTTTGTTGTTGTCATTGTTGTTTTTGTTTTATTGTATTTTATTAATAAAAGCCCATCTCCTGCACCATCCATCATCCATTCACCCCAACCCTGACAGGTACAAAACAGATTTCAGTACTTCAATAGGTTGGTGTAGTAACATTATATCACTTAATGAAATTACGGTATTTAACTGTAAATTTAAGTTAAAGCTGTAAAAAATGTTTTTACCGTCATTTTTATGGGAGAATTCCTGCAACCACAACTGCCGTTATTTTTACCGTACATTTTACGGAATTTTTAACATTCATTATTCTATGAACTGTAAATACTGTACACCCTCAAACTCGTTATTGTTGAATTGATTTGTAGCCAAGTACAGCTTACATGTACTGTATTTGTGCAAGACTGTCTAGACGAGGCAGAGAAGATTAAAAGGTGCGTTCACACCAGATGCGAATTAAGTGAATAAATCACGCTATTCGCACGTAGTTGGACGCTTGAACATTTTGAGTTTACTCGCTTCATTCGCGCGTGAAATTCACTACACGACAGACGTGAATTCGCATCATGGGGGGGGCTTCTGCTGCAGCTCCAGTCTCGTTGCAAAATGTATTCCTGTTTTTGTAAAAGTATTAAGTAGTATCGTACAGCTCCGGGTACCCACATACAACCACGATTAACTTGTCCTCCATTGTTGTTTGGGATTTTCTGCTTCTTAATCACGTCACTGCTAGAGCAAGCTCCTGATTGGTTAACGCGGCGCGAATATCCGCCAAAGTTCTGATTTTTTAACTCGCGCGATGGGCGCGTCAAACCCCCCAAACGCCCCAAACGCACCAAACGCCCCAAATGCCCCAAACGCCCCAAACGCTCAATTTGCGCCGCCTTATTTGCACGAATAGAGCCGCAGGATTGTCTATCACGTCTTTGCATTGACTTAACATGTAAATCATTTGCGCGTAACGCTTCATTCGCGTCTTAAAGAACGCACCTTAAAAAACTGCTTTACAGTAACAAATAAGGATACTACTAATACTGTAACGCAATTAGGAAGAGGATGCAGAGGATTTATTAATTCATTAGTTACTTATTTCTGTAAAGTAGCTGACAGTATATTCCATTGTGTGTTTACTGTATATTCAGTTGTTTTTACTGTAACCTTTCTCATGTACGATCTCTTTACAGTAGTGTAAAGAAATAAAATATTTCTGACATTTCATTGCTTAATTTGACTGTATCTGCACCCCTTTATTTGTGCCATATACTGTAACAGACATTGACTAGCAAAAGGATTGCTGTTTCCCAAAATGATGTTTGTGTAGCAGTGTATTGAGCTGATCTCGCTAGTGTTCTCCAGACAGGGAAGTATTCTGAGTATTTGACAGATTTGTGCATCATCTGAAGCCAAATTTTGAGTCTGACAAACGAGAACGTGTTTTTGACTAAACTATTTGACTTTGACCTGGAAGTCTGAAGCTTGCACAAGTCGGTGTGTAGTTTTGAGATTGTGTTTATAGTTGTGAGAAAATTGTGAATTGTTTTATGAATTGTGTGTTAGCAAACGAGAAAAACTATAAAATTGCTTAGCCACTAAAAGTGATACTTGAGGCACACTAACCATTCACTCATAAACCTAATCGTTACACCAGCACATTATATGCTTTACACTCTGTTTGATATTGTACAACAAACTTTTGACCAAACTCCAAACACACTTCTCTACATTACACACATCGTTAGAAACTAACAGCTCTTTTGTTTAATTAGTTCACATTGTATCTATATTGTACAAAGCGGACTTCTATTCATATTCTGTATACACCCACACGCACGCACGCACACGCGCACACACGAACAGACAGACACACAGGCAGACGCACACACACACGCAGACGCAGACGCAGACGCACATACACACACAGAAACGCACACAGACACGCACACAAACACGCACACAGGCACACACACAGACAGACACACACACACACGAACATAGACACACACACAGACACAGACACGCACACAGACACGCACACGGACACCGAGACGCACACAGACACACACACATAGAGAGATACACACACACACACACACACACACACACACACACGTACACACACTGAATATGTCTCTGTGTTGTATGCACATTCAGTTTATATATATATATAGAATAGAATAGAATCATAAATATATTGTAAATATAATCTGTCTGTCTGTCTGTTATTTCTAAAGTGCTTTATACAATATAGATTGTTTCAAAGCAGCTTCACAATAGTATAACATTTACATTCTGCCGTAAAGCAACAAGTCAATCGTGTCATTCTAGAGCTCAAGTCAGTTCAGTACTGATTCAGGTCAGTTGCATAACTGTGTAAAATGAATCCGTCACACATACTGTACATACAGTACATATGTTTATATGCGCGTACAGTAAGTGCGAGTGCCGTGATAAACTCCTGGACTCATACATGTTTCACATCTGTGTGTAGTTTGGTGTGTATGTGGCTAATTGTGTTATGCTTGTGTGTAGAGTTACTATGCAAAAATATATTTTTATAGAAGAGTTAAAAGAGTTTCCAAAGGAGTGTTTGCTTTTGCAAGATGTGTGTGTTTTGTGTGCTGTGTTTTGTGTGTAGAGTTTAATGTAAGCATTTTAAAATAACTGTAAGAGCAGATCTCTTCTGTTCATAAAAGCTGCATTTATTTGAACAGAAATACAGTAAAGACAGTGAAATATTATTATAATGTAAAACAGCGGTTTTCTATGTGAATATGTGTTAAACAGTGATTTATTTCTGTATTTTCAACATCATTACTCCAGTTTTCAGTGTCACATGATCTTCAGAATTCATAATAATATGAAACATTTCTGATTATTATCAACGTTGGAAACAGTCGTGCTGCACAATATTTTTCTCAAAGGGGTTTAGAGACATTCTCTCATTTTCTACAGTCGTCTGTGCATACAGGGATGCTCAAACTGATGCTGAGTGTTTGTTTCACGATCACACAAGGTGCTGGACTGATTTGAACTTCTGACCACACACACACACACACACACACACACACACACAAACACGCGCACACACATGCACAAGGTCTCACAATGGTTGTCTGATTCTTAATTGGCACTGTAATCCTGAGGAATGTCTCTAATTAGCAAAT
>QVTF01006108.1:0-27907 GCA_003573665.1 Oxygymnocypris stewartii | reverse complement strand
GGCTGTTATTGGTTTTGTGGCATCGTTGTGATATATTGCATCTTATTGGATTCGAAGCATTTTATCCTTGCAAAAAATCTCACCATTTCCACATGTTTTTTGTTTCCTTTCAATGAGAAGAACAACCTCAATGTTTGATGGATGACAGTCTCCAAATTATATTTCTTATACTCATGTCTGATTTCTAAGAGAAGACTAAGTTTATTTATGTGCTCTCTTAAACACACCACACCTACAACAACCCACACAAATCAAGCATATTGTCTCAGAGCCACCTTGCTGTGAAATAGCTTTTGTTTTTCACTTTTGTAGCTCGATCTGTCTGGAGAGAACTGTACTGCTAAATAATCAAGAATACCACTGAATGGCAGTGATACAATGTATAAAGACAGCTACATGAGACACTATTAAGGAAGTAGAAAGATGCCAGTGAAGTCCCCACAAACTGAGGAATGGAGATGGTGGGCACGTCTCAGATCTGTCAACTCAAGTGCATAGTGGATCAATGAAAGAGGTTCTTATTCACTTCTTACAACTGGACCGTCTGTTTCAACCTCTCTCTCCTCTCTCTCTCTCTCTCTCTCTCTCTCTCTCTCTCTCTCTCTCTCTCTCTCTCTCTCTCTCTCTCTCTTTTGCTTTACCACCACTTTAGACAGTTTGTTGTGAGTCAGAAATGTCATTTTCTTGTTTTTTCTCCGTAAAGACTTCATAGCTATGATAAAGAAATAGCACTTGAACCATTTTCACATGCAAGTTGTTATGAAGTACAAGAATAGAGTGCAAATAATAGAATCCTATTTTGCTCATAATTATTTATCTGCTAGCGTTTCTCTATTAAATAAGGTTGTCTGTTATGCTGTTCTGTTCAGCTTCGTGATGAGTTGTGTGTATTGAATCAGCAGCTATGATTGCTTTGCTTCAAATAGTGCAAATATGTATGATTCATGATGGATTAAAAACAATCAACTCCTCATGGTCGCCTGGTCTCTTATAATAGGGCTAGGTGGTATGGCCAAAATATTATCACGGTGTTATTTATAAAATTACCATTAATGGGGAAGGAAATGATTTCCATATATTTGTTAGACCACAAGAATGAATGTAAACATAACTTCTTTGTTCACAATTAAACTCCACAAAGTAAGATAACTTTTAGTTTAGTGCCCTATGAAATCCACTTGATTTTGTTTGAATTTTAAGATTTTTTCTGATTTATGGTTTAATAAAAATGTATTGTCAAAATGGTGTCTATTGAAATGAATCATTATAAATGAATAAAAATAAAATGTAATATGAAAATATAACAATTAATTTGCAACAGAACATTTAATTTTTATTTTCATGTCAATTTTTTTTTTAAACGTGGTTGGAAAAAATATCTTGGTTGTATGATGGTTGTATAATAGTTTTTCTCAAATGAGGTGAAAATCTTGTGAAGTGGCTCTCAGAGCAGCTCTGGAGGTGAAGTTCATGTGTTCATATCCTCATGTATTGAGATATCAGAAGTGTTTGAGTTTGGTGGACAAAATTACTCATACATACTTATGTATGAAATTGTTTACTGGCCAGCTGTACCTTATTTAAAATCAGCACTAGATGAAATCTATTCCAGGTTCTTGTTGGACACAGATTAAGCCTGATATTAGCATAAAAATAGTTTTCTTTGTATACTCATCCTTTCATTTGTGCAAAAATCACAAGTTGTTCAATAAACCTGCTTCAATGAGATTTGATAAATATTGATTGTGTTGCCACTATGAAAAATCCCTGCAGATGATTGTATTGCCGAAACATGCAGAACTTGTTTTCCCTTGTGTCCTCCATAACATTTTAAAATATCTACAAATGCAGCATATTCCTTATTATTATAAATAAAAAATGGTCAAGTGTGAGACAAGGTTCAAGGTTCAAGGTTTGTTTATTCGTCACATACTAAATTATACAGGGTATAATCAGAAGTTAAATGTAAATCAAGTCAGGTCCGCTCAGTGGACAGTGCAAAAAATTAAAAATAAAAGTTAAGTAAAAGTAACACAACACAAGAATATATATATATAAATATAGGTAATAAAAAAAGAAGAGAAATAAAGAGTAACATGTGCAATAGAATCAAAATTGCAAAACAGTATACTGGGACTTAATAAATAGTAATATGAACAGGGATGTGCAAGAGGGATGTGCAAACAGGTTGTACCGGGTATGTACACATAGCAGCAATACGGATGATGGGAATAGTGAATGTTTTACAGTTAATATATTGAGTTTTGTAAATGTTTAGGAAACTGAGTTTGAGTAAGGAGCCTGATGGCCTGAGGGAAGAAGCTCCTCCTAAGTCTCTCAGTTTTTGCCATCATGCTCCTGAAGCGCTTGCCAGATGGCAGTAGAATGAAAAGACGGTTACCAGGGTAATTTGAGTCCTTGATGATTTTAGCAGCTCTGCTTTTACAGCGTTTGAAGTAGATGTCCTGCAGAGAGGGAAGAGCAGACCCTGAGATGTGCTCAGCTAAGCGCACGACTCTCTGTAGAGCTTTGCCGTCCTGATTTGAGGAGTTTCCATACCACACTGAGATGCACTGAGTCAGTACACTTTCTATGGCCCCTGAATAGAAAGTTTTCAGGATAGCTGGTGAGACCCTGAATTTCCTCAGCTGTCGCAGACGGTACAGTCTTTGCCTGGCTTTCTTGACCTGTGTTTGAATGTGTGCAGTCCAAGTCAGGTCCTCGGAGATGTTTACACCGAGGTACTTAAGCTGCTCACCCTCTCCACAGGGGTCCCACTGATCATAAGAGGAGTGTAGGGCCACTGCTGTCTCTTCATGAAGTCCACGATCAGCTCTTTAGTTTTGCTCACGTTCAGAGAGAGAGTTGTCTCTCTATCTCATCCAAGTATGCGGCCTCATCATTGTTGTTAATGAGGCCCAGAACCACAGTATCATCAGCAAATTTAACGATAGAAGGGGAGCTGTGAGAGGACACGCAGTCGTGTGTGTAGAGGGAGTAGAGCAGGGGCCTCAGGACACAGCCCTGTGGGGCTCCTACGTTCAGGGTGATGGAGTTGGAGGTGAACTGGCCCATTTTCACCACTTGAGGTCTGCCGGTGAGGAAATCTTGAATCCAGTCACAAAGTGAAGAGGTTATGCTGAGGTCTGAGAGTTTACCTGCCAGCTTGGTGGGGACTATAGTATTGAAAGCGGGGCTATAGTCGATGAAAAGCAGCCTTACATAGTTGCCATTTTTGCTGTCAATGTGAGTGAGGGACGAGTGCAGGACTTGAGAGATGGCATTATCAGTAGACCTATTTGGCCGATAAGCAAACTGAAGAGGGTCCAAGGTAGCAGGGATGGAGGAGCAAATGCGGTTCTTTATTAGTCTCTCAAAAACCTTCATGACTGTTCATGTGAGGGCATCAACAGACAACATTGTATTGTGAATATTAAAGGTGCTGTATGTAGGATTAAAACCTAGCGGTTGAACTAGGATTTGCAGTCCAAATTCAATATATTGGAGAGGGTTTTTTTCACCTGGCCCCTCCTCCTCAGACTTGATCCACACCCAGGTTGCCAGATTAACGACACCAACAAGAGCACACATGATGATGAATGAAATTAAATACGCTGTGTTTTCTGCCATCTGGCAACCCCGAGGTGCCGAAATACAATTGGGTAAACTGGCAGTGGGCGAGTTTCACAAACCACAACAAACACAGACATTCCGGGCCGGAATGCACATTTTCAAAGGAGAAGAACTGACTGTAGCATTGTTTATCAGATTAACAAGTATGTTAGCTTAGCATGTTTCTTAAATATCTGCAAGCATATCATGGTATTTTTATGCTTTAGTAAAGTCAAAAACTTACATACAGCATCTTTAACAATGAAATATTCAGGCCTATTGCAGTTACAAAATGGAATGATTACAGAACAAAGACCCAAACAAAGAGCTCTGCTGGTACATTACAGACTCCTTTACTGTTTATCAGCATATTTTCTAAAATCCCCTTGTACTGAAACAGATGTATAGTATATTGTTATTGTCATAATATTGCATTTTACTGACTCAGAGGTTGTACAAAGCACTCTCAGGTTATTTTTCTATTGTATTCTTATTATGCCTGTTACGATGAGAGGAGCTTCTGTAAACCCTTGCCACTGCCAATTTCCTGAATCTCCATGATGTTGTCCTCGAACTCGTCTACAAGATTTGATTCGATTATGGCACTGGTGCATTATCCTGAATGCCTTAGATTAATAGTACATTAACGTCAGTCTTAAACATGCCAGTGTTTTATGGAGCTTGTCAACGGATTGTAGTGCATCTGTGGAAGTGAATTAGCTGGAAGCCTGGAAGTTGTGTGCAAAAAAACTGCTGCTTCGAGCTTGTTTTTATCAGCTTTATTTTCTCATTAGGGTCCATTTTTGCCAGTGATTTGACCAGTGATGCACTGACTTCTAGGAATTAGCTCCAGATAGCACTCTTCCCTCTTCAGCATTCATTTGTTGATTTAGTTTCTTTTGTTGGCCAATGTTCAAAGTGCCATCTGTGCTAAGCTCAATCAGCTAGTTACAAGGTTGTTTTTTAAAAGGGTCACAACTGGTGAAAACAACTGGTGCATTAAAGCTAATATGCGGGTGCAATTAGAGGGGGGGGGGGGGCTTTTTTAAACAGGGAATACAACAGTAATAGACTGTAGATCACATTTACATAATTTTGAAAAGATGGATGCATTTAGGCAGGCCAATTAGCTAGTTTTTGACGTGCAGTGTTTGGCATCTCATTTAGTCCATCATTCAGATATACTCTTCGAGGGAGTGCTTTATGAAATGGTTAAGGAATAGTTCACCCAAAAATAAAAACTCTATTAATATTAAATAACATTTGTTTTCCCTTACATTCGTCAAGCTCAAAATCATGGTGCTAGCAACATTAAGGTCATTGGTTCGATTCTCAGGGAATCCATGAATTAATAAAATGCATACCTCAAAAGCTCTTAAAAATAAAGGGTCCAAAAGGATGATATGTATTGTAATTGAAATCTAAAGACAGAAATAGCTGAAGTGCTATAAAAGGAAAACTTAAACGTGTATTTTAAATGTTTTTTTTCCACTAGTCTAAAAAATATTTGATACCATGAAAAGTCAAAAAACCCAAAATCTCAAAATTCGGTAGGGCTGCAAAATGATTACTTATGATTAATCACATCCAAAATAAAAGTTTGATTACATGCTATGCATCTGTGTACTGCATATATTTATTATGTATATATAAATATACAGACAAGCATGTATATATTAAATACAAATTATATGTTTGTATATTAAATATATTTAAATATAAATTAAATGATATGATTATAAACATATGTAAATATTTTCTAAATGTATACAGTATGTGTGTGTATTTATATATACAATAAATATATACATAATATATACAAAACATAGTACATATATTATGTAAAGAAAAACTTTTATTTTGGATGTGATTAATTGTCGGTGGGGGGAGTGAATGTACAACACTCTCTTCCACCTCAATACCATGACTGAGGTGCCCTCGAGCAAGACACCGAACCTCCAACTGCTCCCCGGGAGCCGTAGCATAAATGGCTGCCCACTGCTCCGGGTGTGTATTCACGGTGTGTGTGTGTGTGTGTGTGTGTGTGTGTGTGTGTGTGTGTGTGTGTGTGTTCACTGCCCTGTGTGTGCACTTAGGATGGGTTAAATGCGGAGCACTAATTCCGAGTATGGGTCACCATACTTGGTCACATGTCATGTCACTTTCACTTTCATTAATCGCAATTAATTGTTTGACAGCACTAATTGACAGGTGTGTTAAAAACAGTGATTTTGTCTGTAATTTGCTCCCAAATCTGACTGATTCATTCACAAATACAAACACACTAAATGATCTAGCTGCCTAAAGAGGAAGATTATCGGTCAGTAATAGTGTTATTTAATTTTGGTAATGGTGCATCATTTTGTTTTCTTAGTCAAGCCATTTTATAGCTTCAGAAGACATTGAACAGATAGGCCTACTAAGTCTTAGACTAATAAACTTTTTTATTTTTTATATTAATAAAATGAAAAGCTATCAATTTGTCAATGTATAAAATCTATATATAACAAAAATATTTTTGCTTCACAGTAAAATAGAAATTATTTGTGTTTGGAACCATATGAGGGTGAGTAAATAAAGTTTTTTTTTTATGAACTGTCCCTTTAAATGAAATATCTGTATGGATCTCAGGGAGTGTGCATGTGCGTGTGCACTTTTGGTATTGACACCTCAACTGTCGCAGCAGTAGCAGTGTCACAGTAGCCCAATTGTGTCAGCTCTCTTTTAGGCTGAGCTGTAGGGGAAACCCTTCAAAGTGGGTCAACCTCCCTCTTCTCTTCTTTTTCATGTGCATTGAGCCTCGCTCAGCCGGGCGACATCATTACCAGGGTAAAGGAAAGACTGGATAAGAGGGTTTATGGACAGTAAACGCATGTGACACATGCGCATTGGAATTTAGGAAGCTGATCCTGGGCCATCCATGCGAGTTTCCTTCATAAGGCGGATGGTGTGTGGCGAGTGGCAGACGTGCTAGAGCAATCTGCTCTGTCTGCTGCATAAATAGAGGGAAAAAGAATCGCTTCGCTTTAGATAAGCCCCCTGACCAGCCCCCTGGAGAAACACTCATTATAAAGTGCTAGTTTGTGTTAGCCCAGATTCATCTATGCAGCAGAGAGATGGAGAAAGCTGGGGGCGTGGTGGAGGTGGTGTGGGAAAGTGGGGGGATGCGGTTTGGTCATTACTATGTTGTGATTTTTATCACAGCAGAGAGACAGTGTGAGGTGAGAAAGAAGTAATGGGCCAGAAACAAAGAGACCGAATGTGGGAGGGAGGAAGAGAGAGAGGAGTATAGAGAGAGGTACTATACAGAAGCCTTTAGGCAAAAGAGTGCCAGTGTGGGAAAATGTGTGTGTGTGTGTATGTATGCAGAGCGAGAGTGTGTAAAGCTGACTTGCAAGCACATGCCTTCACCTCTAAGCCCTTCTTGCCATCAGCAAAAGCATCTTCTTTTTTATCATCAGCCACTAAACATAAAAAATACGAGAGCATGTGTTCGTGTGCCAGAATGAGTGTGCAAAAGTAGCACCAAAAATAAAATGTGATTCTCACAGGAACAAGATCAGGTGAATGCGAACGCTGTGCAGAAACGGCTTCAATGCCCTTACTTTTCCTTTATTTTCCCCTCATATTTTTTATTTTCTCTTTCAGAGTGATCATTGAAGTCAAGGCGGGTATATATATATATATATATAATGTATATATGAGAGGCAGTCCTTTATCCACACCGTCCTGGCACATGTACAGATATGTCATTCTTCCACTGTCACTGTGCACTGCTCTGAATAGCTATGTGACATGTTTGCCAAAGAGCTGATTGATTTTGCCACTGGAGATTGTGTGGCATAACTGCCAAATAGACAGATATGGGTATTTAAATGCTAAATGGTGATTTCCAGAGAGCAGGTTGGTCGATTTAATACTGATAAGAAATGTATATTAATTTGCATAGTATTGACTCAAAATTGAAAAGGGTAAAAAAAATCTGAAGCAAAATATTGCAATATTTTACCCCATGAAGCTATCAGTATCACACCAAAAGTGCTAGATTTAGATGCCATTCAGAAACATATTGAGTAAAAGTTTGCAATAATTTACAGTTTTACACTAAACTATTAAACATTATTATTACCATGCTCTTGATTCCCAACTCTATTCACTAGCATATTCACAGGACGTGGCTTAATGTGCTGCCATTAACTTTGTTCAGTCTTTTACGGTGTTTCCTCTCTCCTTGTCTCTGCGTCTTTTATGTATATGTTTATTTAATGAGCTGTGTTCCAGTGAAACTCATTCATCTCCATGTAATCTGCACATTCTGTTCTGGGGTCTGGGTGAAGCGACGGAAAACACTGAATGCATGCAATATGATATAACTGTGATAAAGTGGAATCATCAGAATGGTTGATTAGTATCACACAAAATTATATGAGGTGGAATGTTCTTACTGTGTAAAAAGAGCCCGTGTATGAAATGTCTAATTTTCCAGGAAGAAACGATGTTGTAGGCTACCTTAACGTTCAAAAATGTAGAAAAATTACTTTGACATTTTCCATCTCACTTGAGGGCATCTTAGTCTTTAAAAGTAAAAAAAGAAAAAAGAGCTTCCCTTTGGACATTTCAGAACAATATCCGTAGTATGATGTGCAGCTGCCGGCAAGGACGGACACGCAAACAACCTTTAAATAATTCAACTTCTTTCAATAATTCAATAATTCATCATCAAGGTCTGATTTACTTGATGTTTTAAAATGGATATAGCTGATGGAATTGAAATAGCATATTAACTTTATAATCTTTAGATATTTGGAGGAAGAGAAGGAGGCTTTCCATCATAATAATAATTTGTTTTGTTTTAGATCTTGTAAAAGTCAATCAAGGTAAACTGCTTAGCCAAGAGTGCACTTAAAGAGATAGTTCACCTGAATTCTGTTATCATTTAATCACGCTCATGCTGTTCCAAACCTGCATGCATTTCTTTATTCTGAAGAACACAAAATAAGATTTGTGTACATTGAAAATTAGTTTGTACTCTGAAAATGATGACTTTTGCTGCCTTTCAATTTCTTCAGTTAACACTGTTCAGTACACTTTAATCTGTAAAATGACAGTTTAATTAATCCTTTTAGGTTACAAATATGCAAGTTATTTTTGCTGACATCATTTGTTAAATTCTACACTTTTAATTCTATATTCATAGAATTCAATTCTATATCCAAATATTTCTATATTTGGCATGTCACTATTTAGCAAAACTTTAAAGAAAGGCCATATTTGTGTTCATTTATGTTCGACATATACTTCAGAAGATATTTTTGTTTCAGTAGTTATATTGAGCTGAATAGTGGAGCTTTTTCTGGTGATTCATGCATGAGGTAAACATTAGATTAAATACTACACATAATAAAAAAATCAGATTTGGAATGCTATAATGATTTATATAGTAACACTAATCCTTAATAAACCAAATTAAGTTGGACTGATATGGAATCAATAAAATAATCATTTGTAAATTGAGTTGACAAACTTAATGACATTGACTTAAAACTACTAAAGAGGATTAATTTTACATAATCCAATTAAATAAACTCAGAGAAATTGCTTTAACTGGATAAGAAGAAATCAAATGTATTTTCTTTCGTTCAGATTAAGGAAGGGTATGTTTTTTTGTTCCCATACAATGGGGAAAAAGTCAGTATAGTCATGGCCCTCACTGACTTTCTCTGTAAGGACAACAGTTTAAACATTCTTCAAAATATATTTTGCATGCACTATCCCTTTAAAGCTAAAGGTCTATGTCAAGTGGACATTCATCACTTGTCAACCAACAAATACCCCTCATTAACACCAATTATCTTCAAGACCCTCCTAGTTAAAGCATTACCAGTAGTGATTGTGCTGGAAATGGCTGCTAGTCTTTATTAATCCCTATTAATAAAGGTCAGCGAGCCCAGCTGTCAGAGTGCTACTCTGTTTTGCTCAGGCTCTTCAGCAGGCCGACAGTCTGATCCCAGCCATTTCCACAGGCCTGTTACCTCCGTGCCATGCCACCTGCCTCATACGTCTCTTTCCCTCTCATCATCAGTGACATGTTCCAGTCCTCGACTTGAATATCTGCCCCTGCTCATTGAATATTTCAAAACCTCTTGACATATTCATCCTGTAATGAGCTTATACGCATCTGAGGAAGGAAGGCGGGAGTTAAGGAGAGTCAGACTGGGCTTCATTAATCTACACCCTTTTGGCTTGAAGCGAGAAAGCATCAGCCAGACACACTTCTGCTCATTCACCTGGACTAGACCCCATTTATTTAGTGTAGTGATGCTGAAATCCCTCTTAATCCAGCGAGTGTGCAGGAAGTCTGACGCTCCTGATTAGGTAGAAAAGGTGAGCATGAAGGAACGCTTAACACCTTTGTGCCAGGATGTAAGCCTTGAAGATCACCCTCCTCCACAGGATCATGAGTACTTATCGCATGCAGGTTAGCACGGCTTCAGACACAAAGTGACACGGAGATAAGTTGCTGTGAAATGCTAGATGTGTATTTCTTCAGCTTTGTTATAAGAACACTCCTATCTGTATGTTTCAGATCAGTCTTTAGATTTTTTGACAACATGAATTGCATAAAATAGATCAATGCATGTTTTTGTAACCAGGGTTCCCACAGACTACCTGAGAATTTCAGGGAGTTTTAAATTGTGCTTTCAATGCTTGGGGAAAAAAGGTGTTATATGCAGTTCAAAGTTTTGGGGTTGGTAAATGTCATTTTTTTAAAGACACCAAGACATTATTTGTTTGGAAAACAATAATATTTTAAAATGTATTACAATACATAGTTTTCTATTTTAAAATATGTTTTATTCCTGTAATGGCAAAGCTGATATTTTTCTCAGCAGTCGTTACTCCAGTCTTCAGTGTTGCATAATAATCCTTCAGAAATCATTCCAATATGCAGAATTAATTTTTTTGGCTCAAGAAAAAAAGTCTTATTATTAAACAGTCGTGCTGCTTAATATTTTGTGGGAACCATACATTTTGTTTTCAGTATTCTGTGATGAATGGAACTTTCAGAAGAACGGCATTTATCCGTTTTTGTTTTATTCTTACGGACCCCAAAATATTGAAACATAATACATAATACAATTTGATCAGAACACAGGGAATGTAAACAAAATGTATTAATTAAATTAGATTATTTTATATAATATACAGTATATTGAAAATTCAATATATTGAAATCTGAAGAATTGCCACCAATTATTGGCCAATGTGGGCCAAATTTTTTTTTTTTTTTTTCTGTCTATATGTTGCTCTCTCGGTATAATAAATATAATAATTTAAATATATTAATTACAAGGACTGGTTCCTAATGTACAGATGGAAATCACAGAATGTGATTATCCAGTAATCACTAATGATTGATAAGTCAGGGAAATTTGTAGCTCTAAAGGTGGGGGAAGCCTGTTATCATATAATAAATACAAGGCATTCGCCTATTCCTGCATCCTTCATGCCATCAGCAACCATACAATATCTCTGCCAAGCCTCTTAATTTCTCTCCATGGGAATAATGCAATAACTTGCCTTGACAAGGACACTATTAATTTGATCTGCACTAGTAAGGCAAAACTCTGCCTGTGGCCACAAGCTTTGTTTTGTGCGACGTCTCTGTCAGCGTATGTCACACTAATTGACTAGGGTGTAATTCCAAAACTCCTCTCTGTCTGTCCCTGTCACATTCTGTCTTTCTCTCACTCTCATTTCCCTTTACACACACACACACACACACACACACACACACACACACACACACACACACACACACACACACACACACACACACACACTCAGCACTACAATCCAGCATTCATGTAAAATTACTAAAAGGCTCTTGTCTGATTATAGTTAGGGCTTATAGTGAAAGATAAATGGAAGTGAATAAAATGATAAATGTGATGTACGGAGATGAAGGGGAGGATTTGAGAGAGCTGGACATAGTTAAACATAGTGGCACTCATTTATGAAAGATGACAAGCATGTTTATAAATAACTGGTTTGCATTGGAGCTTAATTAATTATTATGTGGTTTAAAAGTTTAGCATATTTTTTTCCACCTGTCTAATCTTGTTTGTTTAAATAATATTCCGAAAATATAATTTTCGAAATGCAGGCACCTTAGAAGATTGTATTCCTTTCAACAAGTGCAGTAATGGATTTTAGCATTTGTATGAACTTTTATTAACATTCTGCAGAGATATGCATATTAGGGTGTTTATTAAAATGGGTACACTATTAGCCTTTTAGAAAATAAACTTTTCACACTATTCATTTATTTAATAACTATGTCTAACGGTGGACATACAGCACAGTTTTTTAATTAACCAAAATGGTCAAAAAAACCACATCTAAAACAATGTATTTTGTTCGATGACATAATTTGATGTAAATTACATTTTAAACATTTTTGGAATAAAATGATTACTATTTTGTCTTGCTGAGTATTTTTTTCATGTTACTGCCCTGAAACATTTAAATGTCCACCGTGGAAGGAATTCATATTAATTTATAAAATTCTTACAAATAATAAATGTAAATATATGCATATTAATACAGCAACTGCTCTGATGACACTTTGTAGATGTACTGTAATTTCATATTACATTATGTTGCATTATGCATGGCCTAATATGAAATAATACAGATGTGTTGGCAAATGATTATGCACGATTGTCTTTTTCTGATTAAGTATATCTAAATTACAGAAAGAATGGCTGAATTATGTTTTGAAGAATACAAACTGTGGTTGATGGGCCAGAAGGAATAGGTGTCTGTCTGACAGAAATGCGTGTCCGTAAATGTGAAAGAAGCGTTAATTGAATGCCATTTATTCAGGGCCAAATTACATATATAGGGAAAGAATTCATAAATGCGGCACATTATGAAAGCTGAAAACAGGCAAAGAGGGGATGAGAAATGACAGGAGAGGGAGAAAGATACGATAGAGAGATCAGTTGCCCACTGGTCATATCAGCCTTGTTTATCATGCCCTCCCCATCTTCCCAGATGTCTCCTGTGCGTCTGAGTGTTTGACATTGATATGGTTCAACTTCTCTGTGACATAATCTCCTCCTCTGACTGGTCATTACCCTGCTACAGATCAGCAGCAGCCCCCCAACCCACCCCCCACCCCACACACCACACTACACCACACCACATCAGCCTTTCTGGAGGCATCATCTGCCTTGCTGAGGTTCTGACGATGACTACATCATCTGATTAAGATCTGTTGATTCTCCCTCCCTGCAATTTATTTTAATACACCAGTACAGAACATTCTGTCTATGGCTGTAACAGAGTTGGACAGATGGCGGACACCATGCAAACAATGGATATATTTTTAAATGCAAATAAAAAAAGCTTTTCTGCAAAATAAAATATACTGAATGTTCCTCAAAATGTAAGCACATATATTTATTGGAGCCTGTGATTCTTTTTTTCCCAGGATCCTTTGAATAAAAAGCCTTATTATACATTTTTTTTTTGTCAATTTAAAAATCCTGAAAAAACAGACATGTTCCAAAAATGTATTTCTTTGCATTAAACATGACATAACTGAGCAAATTACACTTAATGACAGTTGTCATAAATATGCATAAAACCTCATGGTGTCATGTCAGTCTTATGCACACCCCTTCAAAAAAGTATTACCTTGAGTGGAGTATGTAATCAGATTTGTGTGCGGTTTTTAACACAAATACAAGCTGGCCTCAAAGACATCTGCTTGGCTGATGATGCATTCACAGAGTTCATCATCACCCAGAGCAGGAAAATCTGGACGATTAATGCATTCAGTGTTTTTGCATCGCCAACTTTACACTCTACAGAGAACTGGTGAGAGGTTATAAATAATACAGCAATTTGGGGTGTAAAATTCTACAGCATTTTGGTCCAAATACTACTATGATCCATTAGCAGCCTAGAGGTGCTATTGGTTTACTGGAAATCAAAGCTCACATGTAAATGCCGAGTAAACACAAACTTTGCCTTGTTGCAGAACTGTGTGAAATTTGGATTGCACACTGTGAGAACATTATGAAAACACCTACGCCAAACAGGAGGAGATGAAAGGTGTTGGCCAATGACTCTTTGTTTTTGACTCATAAACACCACAAGGATGTGAAAGGTCTTTCCGGTAAGAAATGTGCTTTGAGGAACATGCAGTCTTTTTATTTCAGCCTTGCGATTTGGAACAATGTGCGATGATTTAGCAGTTTTGACAGGTGTTTCATTGGAAACGTCAGTCCACAATGAATACAAAGGTCCTTTTAGAGTCTGTAAAGCAATCTAGAAGCACAGCAACAGGGAGAGGTGTTGTTTTTGGCAGGCAGGTCACTGTTTCATCCTCTCAAAGAGTAGTTTGACCATTATCATGCAGAATGCTGAAAAAACTGTGTTGTTCTTTTAGACCTAGCCAAAGAAGTGTTTAAAATCAGCTATTGGATGTTTTCCAGTAAATGTTTCAAGAGGGACATCAGTCTTGCCCCAAGCCAGTGCTGATTGGTGAGCGCTCAGCTTCCCCCTGCTGTTATTTCACTTACACAGGTTGGTTGAGGTTAATGAATAAGAGCACAGACATTCTCCCAAGGGCAACACACACTTCTCTAATGGAGCTAAACAACTACACCAAACTTCACAGTGGTGTAAGTTTCAAGTAATGTCTCCTACTACCCATTGCACATGACGGGCCGACCCTCCCTCAGCTCCTCCCACTCAGAATAGCATTCGAATTGTATCACTTTCTAACACGAACAAGCTCTCAGAGCTTCTGGGGTGTTAATATTAGCTCCGGCAGGCATGGATATTTGCAGGCAGCTGATTGGGATGGAATTTGAATTGGAGCGTCTCAGGCGGCATTGCAGTTTTGGAGCCGTGATGGTACACTCTCGATTTGCCTGAGCAATATTTCATTACTGTTTTTCGGACGTAAGTGAAGACGGATGTTATCCTCCCAGAACCCCTCCTGTCCACATTTCATTTTGACTACTGATGAATGGATGTTCACATGGCTTCAGAGAGAATAAATAAAAAGGCGTTCATATTCGAAAGCCAAGCACAGCACGGCAGTATTTTAAAGAAGGAAAAGTGTTTGGGGGGGAAATCTGTTAAAATGTAATGTGCAAAATGTAATGAGAAACCTGTCTGTTTCTTTTATTAGATCTTACTTAGTGTGACTTTGATCAAGTCTAGACGTGAAGAACCAGAGCTAGCGTCGGCCCTTTGGAGGCAGCTGCTGAGATGGCTTTAGTAATCACTCTAGATTGTTACTATCTGTCAGTCTAGCCACAGATGCTGAGCTAGTTATGCTGTTGCCTGTTAGCAGGTGAAGTATGAGGATAAAGATGCAGTCTTGCTCTCCAAAAGAAAATTTGAGGTTTGGTTGACCTTATTATACTGGCTTGTCATAATATGTATTCAGTGTATGTATGTGTATGATATTATGAATGAAGTGTCATACAGATAATTGCAATTTAATGATTTTGTCATCTACGTATGTGATCGTCAGAATTTACACTCTACAATCAAAATAAATTCCCTTTATGCCTTTATAAACTAATATAAGCGTTTATATGAAGGATATTATAAAACATTGTAATATACATCATTAATTATTAGTGGTGGGCCGTTATCGGCGTTAACGTGCTGCGTTAACGTGAGACTCTTATCGGCGATAAAAAAAATATCGCCGTTAATCTATTCTCAAAGTTGGGTTGGGAGCTGGGTCTACGCAAGCTATGATGACTTTCACCCTGATATTTTAGCGCGGATGTATACCTAGCCGAATTGCACTGTAGGGGGCGAGAACGAGTCTTCGAACTAGAGGCTCGCAGTCCGTGATGGACAGATTGTTAACGGCTGGTCTATGTGGTAATACAATCGGGCAGGACATCCAAACGCTCACCTATCATTCATCAACCTCAAATATGGCTTTTCATCTGAAAGATGTATGTAGTAGCAACTTTACATGGCCGCTCAATATGATGTTAACCTAGAGAAACGTGCGCTATTGAAGTGTTTGTGTGGAAGCGCGTTTGCTGCAGGACAGGCTCCGGTGCGCTCACTTGCTCTTAAAATCTCCGTCATTTTTGGTCATACAGATAAAAGTAGCCTAATACATCTTTCGAATCTGTAAAGACTCTACGTTTATTTGTGTGCACTCAGAATAACAACGAAACGTTGCGCTTTTAAGCAAACAGGATGCGCTTTAGGTCTCATGTGAACTTGAGCGAGAAACTTCGAAAATCCGTCTTTGAAAAATATATCTATAGAGAGTGAAATGTCTAAAAAATACAAATAGAAGACGTGTGTGTTAGCATGGATGATTTACATGAAATTTAATCTGTGCAACACTGTGCATAAGATGGCTTTCAGTTCAATATAATAACAAAAAACGACATTTTGGGTTTTTATTCAACTAATAAGGTGGGCACGCTGTGATCTGTACTATATTTCTACTGTAATTGACAGTTATCGGCAAAAAAAAAAAAAAACAACAACACGGGAGTGGGAGGGAATGGGAGTCATTCTTCCGGGAGTGGAACGGGATTTTCCTCCAGTTTTTTCGTGGGATTGGGACGGGAAGAGATTAAAGTTTGTGATGCATTTTGGAAACAGGAGATGGGCCCCTGGTCTAATGCGCCACCTGGCTTGAGAAACCCGTTCTCAAAGACTTACTTTTAGTCATTATTTGGGTAGCACACATATTCTGAATGCCTTCGGCAGAATTCAAATGAGCCATTTTAATCTAGATTAATTCCAAAATTAATCTAGATTAAAAAAAGTAATCTATGCCCACCTCTATTAATTATACATTATGTAGATTTTCAAATATTTACATATTTAAGTGTTTAAAATCTTTCTGATTATCGGATTGATAGTGTAATATTATAATGTTATGGATAGTAATAGTGTTTATGTCCTAAATTCTCTTCACGTACACAGCTTCTTTTAAAAACTGCTCTAAGCTCAACCTGTAATGGACAGTATTTTATGTGAATATAAGTACAAAATAAAGCTAAAAATGAAGCACAACTGTGTTCTTGTTTATTCTTTTGAGTGAGCATGGCATGAACCGGTGCAGGCGGAGGTTCAGACATTCTTTCAGGAGCTCCTTTGAATGTGTTTTACTGTATAGCGTAGAGTTCATCTCGAGTGCTTGCATAAGTGCCTGCACCAGAAACAGAAACATACAATGGGCATTTTATAGCTTTTCTATATTCAATTAAAATTCCATTTGGGAGGAAAGTGATTGAAATCTAAAGTGCACAATAATTTTATATAATTTGTATCCAGCATGTATTCATCATGAATTTGGAAATATTATGCAATGTAGCAAGCTCAACTAAAAGATTAATAACAAATGGGAAACTTTCATAATAAAACTTAAGCATATTTTCATTCGTTACTAAACAGTATTGACAGGAAATAAAAAATGTGTGACTTGATGATAATTAATATATATGATAATCAATATTCGTATAAGCGATTAAATTAGCTACATACATGTTGTGTATTTTTCTTATATTTCTTCATTAAGTGTCATTGGAAATTAGACACATATTTTGAAGTATTTTTGAAACCATACTTTTACAGATGTTTTATCATTCTCTGATTTTTTTATCCTTTTTTTAAGTATATACAGTACTGATATTTTTCCCTGTTTTTCCCGTCAGCTATGGTGACATCAGCCAATTTGTTTTGTCATGACATCATTTTCCTGTGAGTTTTCCTGGCATTTATATATCAACTGATAAATATAACCAGGCCCTCAAGATGACAGATTTTAAATCATATGCGCCAGTCAACCTATAGCCATTTAAATGATCGAGAAGGGTAACGTATAACTCCAGATATTACCTCAATGTTTGCTACATGTCAGATCAGTTTCTTATGAACTTCACTTTAAGTTCATGTAGACAGCTGTACACAGATAGTGGACACAGAGTAAGCTCACCACAGACTTTTCATCAAATGTTATTTACCTCTAAATGGTTGCATCATTAACAAAGTCAGGGTTTCTGTGTTTAGAGAGTTTTAATGGCTGTTTATGGGGTGGTGGATGTCATCATTAATGTTCCTGCTCTCGGTCTGTTGCGGGTGATTTAATTAGTGTGTCTATGGTGATTCTGGGCAGAGAGATTGCATAGTAATGTTCTCATCGACGGACACGCGATAGGAAACATAATGGTGCAAGGGCTAAATGTGGCCATGCAGGGTTGATTGCTGCTAATTTGTTTCTCTTCTATGATGATGGCTGCGCTGACAGGAAGCGTAAGACAAAAATTGCCCTTGTGTTTGGCCATGACATGGTCACTTGGCGAACAGGATATGCTTTGATCACTTCGCTTTCGTTGCAAATATTGTGAGATAGACGACATGTCCATGAGTTTCTCAGCTATTATGAGTTCGGTCTCGTCTAACCTATCAACATGCCCGGTGCAATTTACATCTTAGCAACCGAACACCCACTTTAGAGCCGGCATCCTTTAGATAACATTAGAAAATTGTAAAATTATAGGAGCGTGCATTCTATATGCCACAGTCAATACATGTTAGCTTGATAACAATAGGACTCAAGCCATTAGTGTCTCAAAGGACTATTTGTCAAATCGCATTTCAAAGCACATGCACTTTATTACAGTGATGTTGAAGGGAAGGGATATCCCTCAGCGGCACAATGGGGTGTAAATGCATGATAAACTCCTTCGTTTGCATGTGACAAAATCCTGTTGTTAGACTACAAAACTTTCAGCTCTGATTTAATTGGCCAAGAGATAAGGCCTGTGTTGAACTGGATTACATAATGACGTTTGTGCAATTTACCATGCGAGCGTGAATGACTGGTTGTTGCGAGGGAGCGCTAATAAATGTAAATTTGCTTTAAATGTTGGGTGGAAGCTGAGCATGAAATCCCATCGATGAATTGTTCATGAAGTGGTTCGATAATGTGGAGGCATGGCGGAGGATGCAGGGAGGCCCAAAGCGCTCCTGCAGGAATACAGATGAACGAGAGGTAGAGCACAAGAGTGTCACAGGGTTCAAAGAAGAATTCAGCTTCAGCTAATGTCTCCTTTCTTCTCTACCCTCTTTCCCTTTTCTTCCATTTCACATGTAAAAACGTGTTGTACTATTCCAGGAGTGTCATACACCTATACTTTCTTCAAAAGCCCCAGAAGCAGTACCCTAGGCAAGATAACTTAAGGCTTAAAAGTTCATCTATCTATCTATCTATCTATCTATCTATCTATCTATCTATCTATCTATCTATCTATCTATCTATCTATCTATCTATCTATCTATCTATCTATCTATCTATCTATCTATCTATCTATCTATCTATCTATCTATCTATCTATCTATCTATCTATCTATCTATCGTTTATTTTTGGAAGCTGCATTTAAAGTTTGCTTGCCTCAAAATGCATAATGTACCATTCTTGCTCAGTCGGTGTGTTACTTGTATATAAAATGTTAATTGGTTAGTTTTCTTTAGTTGTCATTGATTATACTCGTGGGTTTGCTTACTCATTGGTTGTAATTAATAGCTTTGTCTTCCAATACATATAAATGTTTCACTACTTGTATTGACTTTGTCTCTACCAGTTATTTGAAGCACAGAAGATATTTGCTTTTCCTTTCTTTGTGCACCATAAACACCTTTTATTTTATCACATGTATATTTTATGCACTCTTCAACCAAATTGATCTGAATTTTAATCTTGGACTCAAAGCCTCAAATTTCTTAGAATTGATTTGAACAAATTTGTTTGGCTCGGTGCAAGATAACTTTTCGTTTGATTTGCTCATTTTGAATCGATTCACCCAATTGCCATAGGGCTAGATTTACTTCGCAATACCAAAACAGCGCAGATGGGGGTGGACATTTCTGAGGGTGATTTACTGACAATACGCAAAATAAAAAAAACAGACACAACATCTCATTTCCATAATGACCAGCACAATCTACCAAGCGCAGTGTAAATTTGGGATTTTTAAGGATATTTTCAGATTCGGATAACGTTCTTCTGGGAATTCCAATAAATTAATAATTGTGGAAAAATTCCTCTCGCTTCTCCTTCACCCTCTATGCTATTTTTGGGTGTTAAATAATGGCGCAAATACCAGTAATTTGACTGGCGCAAACATTAGTAAATCACGTTGCGTTTTGATTTTAACACTCTCCTCCCATAAATTTCGCATCTGAAAAGGAATCTCCTAAATGCATATTCAATAAGATCAGGTGCAAAAATAACTGTGTCCGTGCCTTTCCAGCACAAATTCTTCATTTAGTAAATCCTAACGTTACTATTTTAACACCAAAATACATATTTTGTAAATTGTAAGCCCAAAAACTGTTATTTATTTGTTTTTAACTCAGAGCAAGTTTATTCGTATTCACTTATAATTTACATACCTAAAACAATTTCACTCTCTGCCCAAGATTTTCCTGTCGTCAGTTCTACTTTTGTAAATTATGAGGTTGTTTGTGAAGTCTTTGGGAATTTCACGAAGATTTTCTTTTAGTGTGAATTATCTAAACAGATGAACTAAATCATTGTTAAGTGTCTTTATAACATGCATTACTAGAATATTTTGCTAGAAAGGAGCATTCTCCTTGTTGTGAATATAAGTCAGTGAATTTGGTGACTTTTAATGGGAGTGCATCATGTGCATGCGTATGTGCCATGATAAAATGGTGAAATAATTTCACACACTTGTATGGCTAATTGTTTTATTGATATGTTAAATAGGACATGGCAGGTTATCAAAAACATTGTTATTCCTAATTTTCATGTAACACATGTACAGTTCATAGCATACATTTCTTTCAAAGATGTTTGCGTTGGCAGATTCACTAAAATAGGCACCGAATCGTGATCGTTGTGGGTCAGATTAAACATCTGTTCTCTGCTCTGATTTTCTTCTAGCTTTTCCTCCTGCAAGTATTATGCAAGGAGTTATTGATATATTTATTTGTACCTATTTGTTCCTTTTTCCCTCTTCTCTTCTCTTCTCTTCTCTTGGCTTAGTGGCCACATCTGAGTGTAAAGCAATTAATGAGTTAGTGTGACATTTGACGCAGGTGCTTGTCCTCATCCTAACTCTAATGAGCAGACATCCTCTGTCGGAAACAGGCCCCTGACCCCCCTCTCCCGACAGCACCCCACAGCTGCCAGCGGACACCAGACCAATACCAAACACGAGTTTACACAGAATAACATTAGCCATGCTTCCTCCCTAACTTTGAAAAGGAAGTTTGCAAACATGTGGATGGTGATGCTCAGCTATAATGGCATTGGCAGACAGCAGGGAGATATCTATAAATCTTATATGGAAGCACAACCAAACATTCTGTGTCCATCTCCAAACACTAAGCTCATTAACTTTATTGCACGTTATCATAGCACACTGCAACAATATCTGTCTAATTTGTATCATTGCTGTAGATTGAAAGCAATTACAAACTGTAAATGTAATTTTCCAGCTGTGAAATAGAGCATTGGATGATGAACTGTGACTTACGTGAGTAATGAAATATTCATGGTACTTAGCTGTTATTTCCCATATCACGTTCAAAGTTGACAGCAGTGTGTATAATACTTTATAATTAATCAAACATATCCAATAAAAATGTAAAACAGGTACAAAGTATTGCTTCTGACTTAGAGCCTAATAAATGCTTCATGTCCTAGCTGTACATATGATGTACTTACCCCGGAACACAGTTTTGGTTTCAAATCAAAAATCAAAGTCCAGTCAAAACTAAATTAAGAAAACAAATTAAACAAATAGTCCATGAGTCATACGGACAGCTTTTATTTGGGATGTTTTTCCCCAGCCTCTGTTCCTCTTCCACTTTTATTGTGTGGAAGTACCCAGCTTGGACATTATATGTTAAATATATATGTTTAACTGTATACTATATTTATTTATTTATTTATTTATTATTATTAAATGTATAGCATCTTTGTAAGTCAGGGTCTCTGCATTGATTCTAAACAACATGCAAGATATCAAGGTAACTGACACTGTTAATTCTTGCACAGATGGAAATCGTTGTTTTGATGCACACAAAGTGAAGGGATTTAGGAAATGAGAAGGGAGATTGAAAATGTCATGCTCATATTTAAGAGTAAGCACACCTGAGGGGGTTGTGCCCACTCGAGCGCTGTTGAACTGACAGAAGTGGTCAGAGGTTGGCTAAGGCATCTAGACTGAGGGAAAGAGGGAAGATGCATTTGTTACGTTTTTGAAAGATTAAGAAAAAATATACTTTTTACATCATCTGTTTTATCTAAAATTAAAGGGACCTAAACGTTTCTTCTATTTTTTGTAATTCTTCTTATAATGCTGCCTAAGATCTTGCTAAATTGTGTGTTTCTTGAGAAAAATGTAGATGTTTCAGAGCTATTAACATTACCTTGGCGGATACTATATGCTGCTATCAAAATGATATGAAGTTGATCATACTTGACTCGCAGTTTTGTTGTAATTTTGTTGGGTTTGTGAAGAGTTAATCTCTGCTTCATCTCTTTGGCTACACAAAATGCTTTCCTAATGGAGGGTTGTCAGACCAGGCTTTCTCTCATACTGAAATTCTCACAATTCCTTTCCTTTGTCCCCCCCCCCCACCGTTCCACTTCATCTCTCAGAAGTGACTAGTGCTTTCAGCCACGCTTAATGTCAATCAAACCAATGTTTTAAACTGTAGATTATTGTAATCAACTGCTCAAAGAGGAAATCCTTTAATAGAGATTTCGGTTGGATTCATGGTGAGAAGATTATGCAATATAATGGCATCACAAGTTTATGACAGACACTTCATTCATTATACACTGTCAAACATAAAATTGATTGTACACAGGATGCATAAACAGATGGCAATTCAGTAACTGCATTGTGAAACACTTTCAAAGATAAAGCTCTCTTCGTTAAAGCATTTTTGTTTTATGGTAATAAGTCTGTCATTTTTGTCTCTCTCTATCTCTCTGCAGTTAAACCGACAGTCATTGACGTTGATATCTTCGTAAATAGTATTGGACCTGTGTCATCAATAAATATGGTGAGTGAATGCATGTCCATAAGCTGTGCTATTTATGTCATTATGAAAGTTGTTTTGATGATTTTTAAAGGGATTAAAATCCCCCTAAAAATTATAATTACAAATATTTTATTTTATTTTACGTTACTTTTTTTAATCGTTATTATTCTCTGGAACACAAACTGAATTTTCCAAGAATCTTCATGCTGCTATTTTCCACAAACAGCTTAAATAATGAGAGAAGTTTCATTATGGGGAGAACTAGGTTCCTTTACTCTGTTTCTCAGGCACTCTCTTTCACTCATTCAACAGTTATAGTTTAGTCCCATAGGTGACATATGGCTGTAGGTTTGGGTTGAAAGCAGGGCCACTAGATATCCCTCTGAGATGTGAGTACAATGCTTAAATTTCATCTCCCCTGAGGCACAGAACATCTTCAGGGGAAAGACAGAGGAAGAAAAGACTCAGACTTAAAATGAGACATAAGAAAGGCAGAGGAAAAGAATATCTGTGTTTTTTTGCACAGTAGTTGGCTCTTGATATAATAGTTCATCATAAAAATGAATCGCCTTTATCTACTGTACTAATAAAAAATTCAATAAAACCACAGCTTGTTCCATATTTATGTGCGCTTCAATAAAAAGTGTATGTAAATGTGGACGACGGTGACAGATCACTTCAAATGGATGTTAAATTCCTCTTGAGCTCACTTCTGTCTTTGGTTCCCAATACATCAGATTCATCTTGAAAATCAGTGTGTGTATTCACTTCCAATTATTACAGCCCAGGGCTCTGAGAATGAGAGAGAATTGTTGGATAATGAGTAGTGGCCAAACAACCACCTGAAGAAAAAGCAGCTATCGATCGATATGTCACCTAACAGTGTGTTAAGGGCTGCTTTAAAGCCTTAAGGGAGATGTTTCTTACAATTCACAGCAGACAATAATATCCAAGAGTGCTGAAAAGTTTCAAGGTCTGAACATCAAGTTAGGAACTTCGGCATTCTTTTTAGACTGGCATCTGAATGGAACCTGAAAGGTCATGACCTCCGCTACGAACACAATTATGAATATTCACATGATTTATTTGCATATTCAGCCTAAAGAGGTAACACAAATGTTTCATTTCTCAGAGGAATTTGGCGTTCGCAATAGCACGAATGGAAGTCAATTAACATGAAATATCTTCCTATCTTTTCATTTTGGTTTATTGCATGGGCTTCATGACTTGTCAGGATGCAAAGTGCGAGAAACATTTAAATATGCTTACATTAATCTATTATCTCGTGCTCTGTGACACCTTGTCTCTCCATCTCCCAATATCTCATTTATTGTCCATGACAATTTCATTTTATTAAAATGCCGCACACACACAATAACATCGTCAGGCAGGTTACTTGCACATCTGTGATAGGACCGGCTCAGCCATCAAGGCAAATAGCATTTTTAATTTTCTGCAGCTGGTCTTTACACCATCCACCTTAGTAAATAAAAACTGTTTTACACAAACAAAAGAGGACAATTCTAAAATATATATTAAAAGTAGTATATATAGTCAAATAATAGTTGTAGTGGAGATCTTATAATATTCAGGACTCCTCAAGGCACCCGTTCTCCCATCATGGTCCGATCCTGCTGTTTGTGCTTTCCCTTGTTTGGCCACTGCTGTATTACATAGTGTGGAAACTCTAGATAATGAATAAACACCTACGCAGAAGCCACAGCAGTGATTCCAGTGGGAGGGTTTTTGGCTGTGAAACTCAATCGCTAAATGCACTTATAGAACGTCATCGTGCCGCATGGGTCGCCTCTCACGTACAGGGACATAGCAAGCATTGTAACCTTTCCACAGCAGTGTTTAGAATTTTTGGGGAAAATAGTTATTATATTTTAAGAGTGACAAAAAAATTGCAGTCAGCAACATAAACAATGGATTAAAGACCAAGCAGGAGTCTCTGCCAACAGGTCGCGCTTGAAGTTGCTCAAACAAGTAAGGAATAATCCTGGTAACACTTTACAATAAGGTTAACATCAACTAACTATGAACCAGTTCTTATATATTTATTCATCTTAGTTGATGTTAATCTCAACATTTACTGATACATTTTTAAGACCAAGCGTTATTAGTTAATGCACTGTTCACTAAAATGAACATGAAAATCTTTATGTACTAACATTAACAAGTTAATACCATAATACATGATGTAAAAATGTATTGTTAATGATAGTTACTTCATTAACTAATGTTCAAAAATGAAACTTTACAAGTGGTGCCCATTTACCTGCTAGTCAGCAATAATTTCCTCTGCTTTTAGATCATTATGGAAAGACAATTGTATTAATTTAATTAATTAATATGTAAATTATATTAGATATAATTTAAATATTCATAAACATGTAACTATAATTTAGTTGTATTATCTATTAAACAAATAGTATTACAGATACACATTAGAATATTTATCTATGCAATTTGGTCCTTATTGATTTTTTTAATAAATGTCTTTATGTTTTTAATTAAGTTAATTATTAATAAAGACAATTTATTTGTTTAGTATTTATTCATAATTATTTTGGCATATATATTCAATTATTTTAATTGTGATTATTATAATTATACATTGCAGCACACTCCTAAACTTGTAATTGATTTTGTGTACTCTGCTTTACTTATCCCCATAATTACCTTTAATGGCATACATCATTTGTGTACATTAATAAATGCAAAACCATTATCAGCTAACTACCAAACCAGCTTTACTTGTAATGGACAGGAAATACTGTGTGTAATTTACCTGCAATTAAATCAAGCCATTATTATTCAAGTTCACGCTGTGATGGTGGATTAGCAAAATAGAGCTTAATCATTGTTATGCACAGGATGTGCCAAACCATTGTCAACCAGGGGCAAACTCTCTCTCGTTATCGCTTGTTGTTTGAGGGCACCAGAATTCCTGCTGGGCTGCTCAATAATTATGGTGGCTAGCACATTTAATATGGCATAGATTGTTGCCTTAAAAGAGGTCTTCATTTGTGTTTTGATTAATCTTTATCTGATAAAGTGAATAAGCATTAATTAAAGTAAGCAAATGTATATATTTTTGTGGATAGGGCTTGCAGAGGTACAGATCTGGTCCTCTCAGTGCTTCATCCTCCTTCCCCATACACCACCACTCCAGTAGCATAACGTTTACACAATACATTAAAGGCCTAGGAGAAAACTGCAGATAGACAGGGTCAATTTCCCCAACACAGCAGGTCGCTTTAGCTGCACCTAATTCTCCATGTGCCATTTAAAATCCCGTGGATTATAGGTAACAATTATATGAAAGAATGCGGGGATTAGTCAGTGCGGCATCATCACAAAACGCAGTTAATACCCTGCAGAGACAGGCAAAGGTCCCGTCGCTCTGTTCTCGGATCCTTGTCCAGCTCAAAACTTCCTACAGAAAAGGTGAAAATGTTTAACAACGGCCCTCTGGCTTCACTCTTTTTTTCTGGCTGACTGTGAGCCTGGCCACATCTGATTGCTCTCAGACCTTGGTTCTTTTAACTGCATATTGATCTCATCCTCAGCTTGCTTTTACTTCCTGCTCACCTGTTAGGGATTGCAATAATTTCCCAGGGAGAGACAATGGCTCATTGCAATTTTTCTTTTTTGCCAAACTGTGTTGATTTTGATTTATTATGGTAGCCTTAGATGTTTATGCCCACCTGCTGGATATATAACTTTAGAGATGGTGTGGATCAATAAGCTGTGGTATCTTTTAGTTAGGTTGGTTCAACACGAAACTGAATGGATGTGATAGCTCTGCATATAATGGGAATAATTACTGGATCACTTTTATGGGATAGTTTACGCAAATATGAAAATGTTATCATTATTTACTCAATAAGAAGATATATATATATATATACACACACAGGTTTATCTCAATAAAAAAGTTAATTTATTTCAGTAATTCAACTCAAATTGTGAAAATCTTTGTATTAAATAAATTCAATGCACACAGACTGAAGTAGTTTAAGTCTTTGATTCTTTTAATTGTGATGATTTTGGCTCACATTTAACAAAACCCCACAAATCTCAACAAATTAGAATACTTCATAAGACCAATAAAAAAAATTTTTTTTTGTGAATTGTTGGCCTTCTGGATAGTATGTTCATTTACTGTATATGTACTCAATACTTGGTAGGGCCTCCTTTTGCTTTAATTACTGCTCATTTCGGCATGGCATGGAGGTGAATCAGTTTGTGGCACTGCTGAGGTGGTATGGAAAGCCCAGGTTTCTTTGACAGTGGGCCTTCAGCTCATCTGCATTTTTTTATCTATTGTTTCTCATTTTCCTCTTGACAATACCCCATAGATTCCCTATGGGGTTCAGGTCTGGTGAGATTGCTGGCCAGTCAAGCCACCACAATGTGCTTGGTCATTTAAACCAACTTTGGTGCTTTTGGCAGTGTGAGCAGGTGCCAAATCCTGCTAAAAAAATGAAATCAGCATCTTTCAAAAGCTGGTCAGCAAAAGGAAGCATGAAAGTGCTCCAAAATCCAAAACGTCTTTAACATCAGGGAACGAATGCCAAACCAACGTGAGGGGCTCAAAAGGAGGGCTCTTCAGAGCCCTCAACAGTGTAGGCAGGTCTCATGTTGGGACAGTGAAAGGTGGGGCGGGTTGAGGCCCCTAGATCCCTTCAAGAAATTAACAACTCAGTTGTTCCGCCCACTGCCCACCCATTCTGGCGGGCTTTGGCGAGATTTCCACCATAGGCTGTGCAGCTCCGCTGCTGCCTTTGGTTTAATTGCGATAACCGCACAAACCAATGGTCGTGCAGTACCTGCCTTATTAAAAAAAGGCTTCAGTATCGGCGAAAAAGGAATTTCCCCTAGCATCTTACAACACTGTACGAAGTGTAGTAACGATAGGGAACTAACTTTTTGCCACACCTGCCAATGGCCGGCCGGTGACCTGATAAAATTTACCAGCAAAAAAATGTTTTACCGACCATGAAACTATTTTTGCAAAAACAGGCAGTTATTACTACTACGATGATGAAACATATTTACAATGTTTTTAATTTGTCCTTTACTTTACTTACAAGAAAATCCCAACAAACAGATGTATTGATTTATCTCTGTTTTTGTCCCTAAAAACGTTGAGATTCTTGTCCTTTACATGTTTTCAGCAAACGGAGCAGT
>QVTF01006107.1:0-26753 GCA_003573665.1 Oxygymnocypris stewartii | reverse complement strand
CTTCTGGTCACACCCATGATGCCGGATTATGAGGAAAAATGACCGACGTCATCATCAGTTGTATTAATGGGAGGACTCTGTCTCCTCGGCATCACAGCAGTCAATAGAAATGATGTTACGTTACCCGTGGTCTTTTCAAGGGGAGCGTAATTGGAGGCGATCGTGATCGTGATAGATGTTCACGCTGACTCAGTCTGACTCCGCTGATGATATGTGGCCACATTCACAGCTGTTCTCCTGCATCTCCATCACGTGAACCTCGTGTCAGTCGACGACTCTGTTCAATTACTGACTAATTCAATCAGTCATTTGTGCACCTCTGGAGAAGATATGAGGACTCTTTGATCTGGTCACAGGGTTTTAAAGTTCACCCAAAACTGAAAACGTGCTCACTCTCAGATCATCCCAGATCAGATGAGTGTTTCTTCATCAGGTTTGGAGAAATGTGTCTCAGCAATGGATGCACTGCAGTGAATGGGTGCCGTCAGAATGAGAGTCAATGGATGCTCTGCAGTGAATGGGTGCCGTCAGAATGAGAGTCAATGGATGCTCTGCAGTGAATGGGTGCCGTCAGAATGAGAGTCAATGGATGCTCTGCAGTGAATGGGTGCCGTCAGAATGAGAGTCAATGGATGCTCTGCAGTGAATGGGTGCCGTCAGAATGAGAGTCAATGGATGCTCTGCAGTGAATGGGTGCCGTCAGAATGAGAGTCAATGGATGCTCTGCAGTGAATGGGTGCCGTCAGAGTCTGATAAAAACATCACAATAATCCACAGCACTCCAGTTCATCAGTTAACATCTGGAAGAAGACAAAAGATGAAACTAATCCAGCATTAAGAAATTTTTAACTCAAATACCACAGAGTCTATAATCCATATAACTCTCCTCAGTGAAACAGTGCATCTGCTGTTGCACACATTTTTCAGCAAATGTTCATTTTTGGGTGAAATCTCTCTTTAAAACGGTCCTGCAGCTCTTCTCTGTATTCTCACGGAGCGCATGCATTACGATGGCTGGCATCTTCTGACTCTTTAATGCATTTCCATTTATATATTCTGACATGCTAAAGCAGGATCGTTATATGGTGTCATACATCAGTTGACAATTACCCCATATTCAGGCATCAGTCTTTGTCAAGTCAGGAATTCATTAGAGTACTGGACGTCTGTCTGGTGTAATTATATTACTCTGAACGTGGATATATGTGACTGTAGTAATGCACAGCAAATGTCACACGCTAATGTTTTGAAACAGAAAATACAGCTTCAAGCAGAGAGCACTTAAGAGCAGAAAACATGAAGCTCATCGTGTCGTTTCATCGTTATATTACAGACCAAACACCTACAAATCTGCTGCGTGTCCTCACAAAGATGCCATGCAATTATTTCACCAATTCAACATTTTCAAATATGGACATTTCTGTTATTTTGAGTCACAAAAACACGTTCTACAGTACATGCATTAGTGACGGGCCATGTTGAGCACAAGATTTAATATGTTTGAGTTGTTTATCGATATTCCCCATCAAGAGGAAAACATGAATTCATTTACATGTGACCCTGGAGCACAAAACCAGTCATAAGTGTCAATTTTTTTAAACTGAGATTTATACATCATCTGAAAGCTGAATAAATAATATTTGGCTGAGATACAACTATTTGAAAATCTGGAATCTGAGCGTGCAAAAAAATCAAAATATTGAGAAAATCATCTTTAAATTTGTTCAAATGAAGTTCTTGAGTCAAATGAAAAGAATATACTTTTGAGCCATACAATGTATTTTTGGCTATTACTATAAATATACCCCAGCGACTGGAGACTGGTTTTGTTCTCCAGGACACATGTCTGTGTACTGGGGGAAAATAGAAAAACATTTCCACAGGAATTGCTAGTTAATGTCACAATTAATTACAACACAACATTAAGTAACACACTGAATTAAGACATTTTGTAGTTGACGTCTTTACAGCAATCATGAAACAGATTCAGAATGAGTTCAGTTTCAGTTGACTGAAAATAAACATTATTCCACCCTCAACCACAAAAGCTCATTTATTATAGGATCAAATACATAAAATACTCATTTCTTATATAAGAAATACATAAGAGGTCTAATATAAAAAAATATACATGTGTCCCTGGAGCACAAAAGCAGTCATAAGCAGCACGGGTATATTTATAGCAATAAACAACACTACATTGTATGGCTCAAAAATTATCAAGTATTTTAAATGGCAAAAATCATCAGGATATTAAGTAAAGATGAAGATCATGAAGATATTTTGTAAATTTCCTACCGTAAATATATCAAAAATACATTTTTGATTAGTAATATATATTGCTAGGAACTTAATTTGGACAAATTTAAAGGAGATTTTCTTTATTATAATTGTTTTTTTCTTCAGAATTTCAAATAGTTGTATCTCAGCCAAATATTGTCCAACCCTAACAATGATGTGACGGTGATGTATAAATCTCAATTTAAAATTAATTTATATAATTTTAAAATAAATGTATAACTGCATCGATATGTTTTTATCAATTATTTATTATTTCATTATCGTTATTTTATTATTTCAAATGTAATTTGCGTTTGAAATTCGATTCTGCTCAGTGTTTGCCATCTCAACTCAAATTGCAAAACCAATTGCATTAAACAGAAGCAAAATATCTGCTCTCTAGCTCCACCAACAGGCCAATGCAATTATCTTTTACTTTTTTAATGCAATTATGAACGTCCTATCCCTACCATGCACGGTTAGATCTGTATAATATTCCTGTCAGACCCCAGATTTCCTCAACATGCGGTGAACAGGAGGAGCTCGAGAGCGAATGTGTGACGGTCCGACGCTCTCGTGCCTCTATATTTACTGCTCTGCTGAGCATGACCGTTAAATAACGGCGCGTTCACAACTTTCATCTCGCGCAGTGTTTCAGAGCAAACCGCATTTATAGGGTCTGCTATTAGATATGCAATATGAGCCTCAGAAGTCTAGGTTATTATTCAGTCAGGGCTGCGCTCTGATTGCTGGACTGTGGAAACAGGCTTTGGGGTGTCTGCTCTGGCACCTCTGGCGTCAGGTCAATTATTCACCGTCAGGGAAGCACACCTGTGTCCCGAGCGGCTCCGGCTGATGTCGTGCTGGACAGGTGATGGATTCGAGAGGCTCAGGTACTCCAGAGGTGACCTTCAGTGCAGAGCTCTTCCCCAAGCGTTCCCAGCGGACCGAAGAGAGGAACTGAAACCTGTGTCCACTCGCTTGTGTGCTGGCGAAGGGAGCAAGAAACACACAACACTGCTTCACTTTTTATTCCCAAATGTGTTAACTATATCATCAACTATCTCCATTCTCAAATACGTGACCCAAAACCAGTCAGAAGGGTCAATTTCTTTCAAATTGAGATGTATACATAATATGAAAGCTGAGTAAATAATATTTCCATTGATGTATGGTTTGGACAATATTTGTAAATCTGGAATCTGAGGATGCAAAAAACATCTAAATATTGAGAAAATCATCTTTAAAGTTGTTCAAATAAAGTTCTTAGCAATGCATATTACTAATCAAAAATGAAGTTTTGATATATTTACGGTAGGACATTCACTAAATATCTTCATGGAACATGATTTTAATATCTAATGATTTTTGGCAGAAAATAAAAAGGTATAATTTTGACTCATACAATGTATTATTGTCTATTTCTTTAAATACACCTGTGCTGTTTATGACTGCGTCTGTGCTCCAGCGTCACATATCATGAAATATCTCGATTCTCAAATGTAAGTACATGTATTTTGCACCTTTATAGATTATATTAGTTGATCTATAATGGGTGATGGGAAAACATTAACTATGCATAAAAGCCCATATTTTTACTTAAGTAGCAGACATGGCTGTCACGCCATAACATAATATTAATAGGAATGACTTTGTATTTAATGTGAACACTGCAAAAACTATTCTCTTACTTGGTATCTTTGTCTTGTTTTCTAGAAGAAATATCTAAACATTCTTGAATCAAGATGCATTTATCTGACAAGTAAAATGATTTAAGATATTATGTCTTGTTTTCTGTATAAAAATATATAAAACGATTTTTTTCCTTAAAACAAGCAAAAATATCTGCCAATGGTTCAGATAAAAATCATCTTGTTTAGTCTTTGAGTTAAGATTTTTGAACCCATTGGCAGATATTTTTGCTTGTTTTAATTTTAATACATTTTCCAGAAAACAAGACTTAATCTATTAACCTTAGTTTTTTTTGCTTCTGAAGTAAATGTATTCAAGAATTAATCTTTTTACTGGAAAACAAGACAAAAATACTGAGGAAGAAAAACATTGTCTAAAAATTGCTAAAACATCATCTTTGCGTTTCTAATTCAAATGTATTCCACATTGAACGCTGTTTCTCTGTCGCATTAATAAAAACACTGATTTTGATATTAAAATATATTTTTGTAATATTTTATTCTTAGTGCCATCTGCTGTTTTTTAATAAATAAATATTATATATTTTAATTTTTTTTCCTAATTATGGAAAAACTAATTTCGTGATACACTCCTAATTAAGTTTGGTGTAAGACAAATATTTGTATTCATCAAGGCTGGATTAAATTGATCAAAAGTGGCAGTAAAAAAAAGATTATAATGTGACAAAATATTTATATTTCAAATAAATGCTGTTCTTTTAAACTTTCTATTCATCTGTGAATCCTGAAAAATAAAATGCATCACAGTTTCCACGAAAATATTGTGCAGCACGACTGTTTTCAACATTGATAATAATCAGAAATGTTTCTTGAGCAGTATATTATTATGATTTCTGAAGATCATGTGACACTGAAGACTGGAGTAATGATGCTGAAAATACACAGAAATAAATGACAGTTTAACAGATATTCACATAGAAACAGCTACTTTATATCTGTATATTTCTCAATGTTTTATGTTTTTGATCATATAAATGCAGCGTTGCTGAGCAGAAGAGACTCTTTCAGAAACATCACAATCTTACCGAACCCAAGGTTTTGAACAGCAGTGTATGTAGAAATAAGCGCTTTAACATTATGTGTTTCACAGGGAATATAACGTCACGCAGGCTTCATATAATGTGACGGCGAGTAAACAATAACAGAATCAGAACAACTATATTAAATTGTAATAATATTACACTGTATTTTTGATCAAATAAATGGTGAGACTTCTTACAAACCCATTACAAAGTCTGAATTATTCCATATGATTGACTGGTAGTGTATATCTGTCTATGTGAGGATAATTAAAAGCTAAATATCTTCTTGAAGTGATTCTTGTCATGAAGAGATGATCTGACACACCGGTCCTTATGACACATGCGCTCTGATCATTAGCACAAAGCCTGTGATTTATCATATTAACGTCCCTGTTCTATAGATTTATGCATTTTAATTCCGCTGATGCTCTTTAACATGTCTCGTCCTCATTCAGGCTCATTACCAATGCGATAAAAGCAGTTGTTTATACGCGTGATAATTTATGGCGCTCGAAAGGGTAAAAGGCAACTTCATTCATAAGCATCATGTTCAGAGCACAAACATCTGCTGGTACGTTCACTCCAAGCGGAAAACGAAATCATCTGCTGAGCGAGACTTTATAAACGTCTCGGACTTTCTTTTGTTCATAGCAGTTCAGATTGGGGCAAATCTGACTTAGTACTTTTACCTTGTTTTCTAATATAAATATGAAAACATTATTAAATCAAGATGCATTTACCGGAGATGACTTCAGAAAATAAGCTTTTTCTTAAAACAAGACAAATATATGTCAGTGGTGACAGAACAATTATCTTGTTTCTTTTTTGAATTACATTTATGGTTCTGACCCCATTGACAGATGTATACTTGTTCTTGCTTTAAGCAAAAACTCACTTAGTTTCAATACATTTTTCAGAAAACAAGACTTAATATATTCAGTAAATGCATCTTGATTTAAGAATGTTTTAGACATTTGAACTAGAAAACAAGACAACAATACTGAGGAAGAAGCTTGTTTGCAGAGTAAATCTGTTTCTATCACTCTGTCTTTATCTGCATTTTCAAGTCTAGCATCAGAAACAAATGATGGAAATGTCAAATTTAGAAAAAAATAGGGTTAGTTCACAAATAACAGTTTTTATGCTTGCTTGAAGTGGTTTTTGACTAGTGCGAAAAATGTTAACGCTAATAATGGGATACGGAAACATATTTGCCGAATAAATTCCTCCATGTGCATCAAAACAGTCACGTGACTTTGTAAATCCTGACTAACCAGCGGACCGATCTTGTTCCACTGCATCTGAAATGATGCAAAGTCTGTCATCAAAGTATTTCTGTACACCGCAAAACATGATTCTCTTAGTATCTGTGTCTTGTTTCGAGTATAAACGTTCTTGTATCAAGATGCATTTACTGTACAAGTACAATTATTTAAGATATTATGTCTTGTTTTCTGTAAAAAACAAGTTTTTTCATAAAACAAGCAAAAATATTTGTCATAGAGGCGAGAAAAAAATCTTGTTTAGCCTTTGAATTAAGATTATTTTTCTTACCCCATTAGAAGGTATTTTTGCTTGTTTTAAGGAAAAAACTAACAGAATGTTGATTACATTTTTTTTTTTTTAAAGAACATTATCTTAAATAATTTGACTTGTACAGTAAATGTATCTTGATTCAAGAATGTTTAGATATTTATACTAGAAAACAAGACAAAAATACTAAGTAAGGAAATCATTTTTTGCAGTGTATAACTGAAAATGAAATATCTGCCGAGCGAGTGCCGGACAAACTGATGACGGATAAGGAAGCTACAGAACGATATCATAAAAACTCTTGATTTTCTGCTGTTTTTTGAGGTCGGATGCAAGACTCAGCATCTCTGCCTCGCCAAAACAAGCTCGTCCCGCTGCTGGGCGACATGTGCAGCGCTCTAGGCGGGATGGAGAGACGAGCTGTCTCCAGACCTGTTCCAGAGCCGCAGCTTCACCGGAGCGTACCAGAGCCGACCGGCTTTAGGGGCCGCACGGCGCGCTTTGGCCCCACACCAGAGAGACAGGTGAGGGACCCGACGGGGTTTAGAAACAGAACCGTCGCCTCGGCTCCACACCCCTCCGCATATCGACTCCAGCTCCAACTGTTGATGTATCTTAATAACAGCGTGTGTCAGCTAATATCAGCGAGCGGAGCCACTCAAGTGTGCAGCTCCAGTCTGCCGCGGACGGGCCCCAAACGTGGAGCTGCAGCGAGAGGCTCCGCTTCCACCATCCTGCTCTCGCTTTTGTTCAAAAATCAGGCCGGCCGACTGGCCTTTGTGTCCGCGGGCAGACGAGACGGACAGAGAAAGTTGGCGTGACGGAGACCGTGCCAATTTTACCCAAAACACACACAATGGGCTCTTTCATCTAAACGAGGAAGAAGAGCATCTCTGTACTAGCTCAGTTATTTCTCACTCGAATGGAAACACTTCCTGAAAAAAAGAGCTGAAGAGATCTCAACAATGTCTTAAACTGTTCTCATATGTGTCCCTGGAGCACAAAACCAGTCATAAGCAGCACAATACATTGTATGGGTCAAAATTATAGATTTTTATTTTATGACAAAAATCATTGGGACATTAAGTAAAGATCATGTTCCATTAAGATATTTAGTGAATTTTCTACCGTAAATATATCAAAACTTAATTTTTGATTAGTAATATGCATTGCTAAGAACTTCATTTGGACAACTTTAAAGATGATATATAATCTCAATATTTAGATTTTTTTGCACCCTCAGATTCCAGATTTTCAAATATTGTCCAAACTATACATCAATGGAAATATTATTTATTCAGCATTCAGGTGATGTATAAACCTCAATGTAAAAAAATGTACCCTAATGACTGGTTTTGTGCTCCAGGGTCACATATTTGCCAATATACGCTCTAATATTTCTCATTAATGATTTGAGATCTATACTATACTACAATCTAATTAAATGCTGGGTTAAATACAACCCAGTGCATATAGTACAGAACACATGCTGGGTTGTTTTCAACCAATAATTTGGTTAAATGATTAACCCAACCTTCTGGGCAGTAACCCAACTGCTGGGTTCGTCCATATTTTACCCAGCGCTGGGTTGTATTTAACCCAACATTTTATAGAATTTAGTTAATAATTTTTGGGTTGGAATTTCATTAAAAAACAACTGAGATTAAGTTTTGACTCAAATGAAACATAACTGAGCAATAAAGTTACCATTGCGTCATCGTGATTTTCACACGAGATCTCTATAATCTGTCACTCAAATGGAGACGTTTCCTAAAAAAAGAGCCGAGAGAGAGATCTCAACAATGTCTCAAACTGTTCTCATATTTGCCAAGAAGATACCAATTAAAAACCTAAATAAGCTCAAACACGTCTCAATAATTTGAGCTCCTAATATACTCTTACTACACAACGACTTATTTGGGTTGAAATGTCATGATACTCAAATGAAACATAATGAGATCTCTGCACTTGCTCAGTTATTTCTCACTCGAATGGAGACTTTTCTCACATTAAGCTTTCAGTGTCTCAAACTGTGCTCAGATTTGCCAAGATACCGATTAAAAATCTCAATATAAGCTCAAGCATTTTTCATCAATTATTTAAGCTCTTACTATACTCTTAATACATGACTAGTTACTCATTTAGGTTATAATTTCATGAGAAACAATGTTGATCCTCAAATGAGACAGAACTGAGCAATAATATTCTCTTCTGGGAATTTAGTACGTTACACTTTCTAACAGTTTAAAATGGTCTCATCATGATTTTCTCATATGAGATCTCTTTACTAGCTCAGTTACTTCTCGCCTAAATGAGTCTGACCTTCAAGTTTCAGAGATCTTAACAATGTCTCAAACTATGCTTAGTTTTGCCAACATACCAATCAAAAGCCTGAAACATTTCTCATCAATGATTGAACTGCCCAACGTTCAGTTTAAAGAACTATACTCTTACTAGATGGCAACTAGTGACTCAATTAGGTCCGTTTTTATTTCTGAGACATTTCAGGAGAAACATCTGAGACAAAAAATACTCAAATGAGACATAACGGAGCAAAAACATTCTCCTCTGGTAATATAAATCATAATTAAATCATGATTTTCACATATGAGATTTCTTCACTAGCTCAGTTATTCCTCATAGACAGCAATGCAATCGAATAGAAACATTTGCTGAATCCATGTCACATAAAAAGATAATCTCACATGTGCGTTTCAACTATCTCAACGATCTCTCAAACTGTGCTCATATTTGCCAAGATACCAATTAAACGTCTCAACATAAGCTCAAAAATGTTTGATGAGCTGCTCTACATTCATTTTATAGCTCTAGACTCTTACTGTATGAGTATTAGGGTCTGTTTTTATCGCTGATGAGGCAAAGGTGAAACACAAATGAGACATAACTGAGCAATAACATTCTCCGTTGGGCTGTGGTGCTAGTTGTATTTCCTAACAGTTTAAAATTGCATCATCTCGATCTCATTACTAGCTCAGTTATCTCGCATAGACAGCAACACAATCAAATGAGGACATTTGCTGAAGTTCGGTGAGATAATAATAAAGAGGTCCCAGTGACTTCACATGCATGTCTCGAACTGTGCTGTGATTCGACTAAAAAGCTCAAAACGAGCTCAAATATTTCTCAGGAGGAACCACTGAGACAAAGCTGATACTCCGAAAAAACTGCCATCATCGTGATCTTCAAGAGTGAAAACGTCAAAGCTTTGTGGGTTAACGCTGAAGCGTGTCATATCAGAAGCAGCGCACGAAATGCCCCAGATTAGACGGTTTAGGTGACCCAACATGAATAATCATAAATATGCATGAGCAAATAAACAAAACAAAGCCTCTTGGTTCTCGTGTCTCCACAAAATTAAGCATTTAATCAGTTTGGCCCTTCACCACGACACCGTCACAGCGCCTGTCACAATTAATGACGTCTAATTTGAACAGCAGACGTGTGACTGATACGTCCATTACAGGCACAATGAGCACTGCTCTGACGCCATGTCAGCCATTAATCAATCGCATTTCACTGATGATCATCCTCACAGAAGTCTGAAGACATTTCTGTTCATGGGAAATAAAAACGAACTGTGCCGAATCGCTGTAGGAGTGCATTCTGGTACTGTCATGACGAATGGAGATCCAGCGAGGAGCAAACAACCGGAGAGTTAAAGCAACTGATTCTGTTATAGTTCACTCACCGTCACATTATATCAAGCCTGCGTGACGTTATATTCCCTGTGAAACACGAAAGAGTGCTTATTTCTACATACACTGCTGTTCAAAACCTTGGGTTTGGTAAGATTGTAATGTTTCTGAAAGAGTCTCTTCTGCTCAGCAAGGCTGCATTTATATGATCAAAAACATCAAAAATATGAAATATTATTATCATGTAAAATAGCAGTTTTTTATTTGACTATCTGTTAAAAAGTAATTTATTTCGGTGTATTTTCAGCATCATTACTCCAGTCTTCAGTGTCACATGATCTTCAGAAATCATAATAATATGCTGCTCAAGAAACATTTCTGATTATTATCAATGTTGAAAACAGTCGTGCTGCACAATATTTTCGTGGAAACTGATGTGTTTTATTTTTCAGGATTCACAGATTAATAGAAAGTTCAAAAGAACAGCATTTATTTGAAATAGACATATTTTGTAACATTACAATAGTCTTTAGTCATTTTTGATCAGTTGAATGCGTCCTTGCTGAATAAAAGCATGAATTAATTTCTGACCCCAAACTTAGACATCATTAAGATCTGTGTGACTTTAACCCTTTGTGTGAGGAACAGACACGAGCTCAATACTCTCATTATTCAATCACATACGCACTCAAATTAAAACATGATGAGAAATGTCACTAGTTTTCATAACTGAACGTCTGAACATGAGATCTCAGAAGAAAGATGATAATTAGTGAAGTGCTTAAATTAGACCCTGTTCTTCACATAACACATCATTTGACTTCAGAAGACTTGGAGTAAAACATCCTGAAGTATTTAAAGCAGTATATGGGTTTGGGTTTTAAAATATTACGTGTTTGGATCAACATAAGGGTAGAGTAAATAATATCAAAGAATCATTTGGTTACACTTTATTTTAATGTGTAATGAGTGATATTAATGAACTACATGCACTTATGGTTAGGATTAGGGGTTGTTTTAGGATTACTTGCATGTAATTATGCATAATTAATTGGTATTATAATAGTAGTGCCTTAAAATAAAATATTACCAATTATTATTTTAATTAACAAAAGCATTTTAACTCTCTGCTGCCTCGTGTGGTGGTTTTCAGCACCAGCTCTTGTTATTAATTCTACGTTATTAAGCTAGATTTCCATGCATATTTTCTGTGTGTTTCTGTAAAGCGTCGGGACTCATTAATCAGTTCTGAAGAGACAAAAGCCAGGCTTCTGCTTCTCTGCAGTGGCCGATAAAACCCACAGAGTTCACAGCCGCCGCGAGAATCCCAGCAGCCCGATCCGAGCAGAAAGGTCACAGTCATGCTAATAAAGCACTCCAGCCACGGCCCAGAGACGCAGATCCGCTCTCTGAGGAACCAGAGAAACACAGCCGCGTGGCGTTATCATTCGTAAGCGTGCGATCGGCCCCCTGTAGTCGAGTCTCATTAAATGCACAGATCAGGAGGAGGAGACGCATGATCATTCACTGGCCTCTTCTCCTCCACATCCATCTGTTATGTCACAAACTCACAGATTTTAAAGGCACATGGATGATAAATGAAGCCAAGAGCACTGAGAGAAACGACAGCAGGCAACAAACGCTAGTTCAATGCATGTGCATGTGATGCTGTTTCATCTGTATTTTGTGTAAATGTATGTGTTTACTTGAGGAAAGCGCGTGTGCTGATGCACAACTGATTTAAAAATACATAAATAAATAAATGGACGTGCCATGTTTAGCGCAGCTGTAACCCTGAAAAAAAAAATCAATTTTATTTTAATGGAAGTACCGACTGAACCTTTAGACAAAATATTTTTTTATGTAAATTTTGCATTTTATGTAATGCGTTTTAATGCATTAGGCTTATATAGAATATGGAGGAAAAATATTGTAATTTTATTCAGACTCAAACTCGCAAACTCTGGTGCAGCTGCTGATATTTAAATGATGATATTCTGCTGCTTGTGATGTAAATCAAGGAGATGTTTATAACAGTACAGCAGAAACTGATATAAAATTATCTAAATATCAATCGTCGCTCTATATCTCCAGTAATATGAGATGTAAATGATCCAAACATATAATACAATGCTGATCAAGAGATTAAGTAACAAACGCTCCTCAGAAGATGTGATGAAGATCGTTCCTCCGCCGAGGAACGGTGAAAGTAACAAACGCTCCTCAGAAGATGTGATGAAGATCGTTCCTCCGCCGAGGAACGGTGAAAGTAACAAACGCTCCTCAGAAGATGTGATGAAGATCGTTCCTCCGCCGAGGAACAGTGAAAGTAACAAACGCTCCTCAGAAGATGTGATGAAGATCGTTCCTCCGCTGAGGAACAGTGAAAGTAACAAACGCTCCTCAGAAGATGTGATGAAGATCGTTCCTCCGCTGAGGAACAGTGAAAGTAACAAACGCTCCTCAGAAGATGTGATGAAGATCGTTCCTCCGCTGAGGAACAGTGAAAGTAACAAACGCTCCTCAGAAGATGTGATGAAGATCGTTCCTCCGCCGAGGAACAGTGAAAGTAACAAACGCTCCTCAGAAGATGTGATGAAGATCGTTCCTCCGCTGAGGAACGGGGAAAGTAACAAACGCTCCTCAGAAGATGTGATGAAGATCGTTCCTCCGCTGAGGAACGGGGAAAGAAACAAACGCTCCTCAGAAGATGTGACGAAGATCGTTCCTCCGCTGAGGAACGGTGAAAGTAACAAACGCTCCTCAGAAGATGTGATGAAGATCGTTCCTCCGCTGAGGAACAGTGAAAGTAACAAACGCTCCTCAGAAGATGTGATGAAGATCGTTCCTCCGCTGAGGAACAGTGAAAGTAACAAACGCTCCTCAGAAGATGTGATGAAGATCATTCCTCCGCCGAGGAACAGTGAAAGTAACAAACGCTCCTCAGAAGATCCTGATGATCAGATTTGAGAATAAAACATGATTGATGGAGAATCAAGTAAAGCTGAGCTGCTTCAGAAAGTGTTTATCTGGAGATATTACTGCAGTTATTGTAAATTAGCCACAGTATTTCAATACAACGAATCCGTAGATAGGGTTGTGAGCACAGACTGTGTGTGTTATTGTGTGCAATCATATATGGATGGTATGAGAGTTTGTGCAGTATTATGGGCTTTGTTGGTTTGTGCTCGTTATGCAGCAGATGATCTTCTATAATTAAGCAGCTGACAAATAAAACAAAGACAGGCCGGATTCTAAAGGCTCGTTTAAAGGTCTTTTAATGAGTCCTTGTCCCGACATTTAGAGCGGATATCAGCGCAGGGCATGTTCGGTAAATCAAGGCTCATAAAGTGAATAATATGATTGCCGATGATACGAGGAAAGGTCAGCTCCCAGCACTGCAGGAGAGACGTGTACACCTCTCAAACACACACACACATGAGGAAAACACTTCCAGAACTGTGCAGCCCATCCAATTAATAGATCCAAGTGGTTTCCTAAAAGTGTTGTACCTTCAAATAAATGAACAGAAGGATATAAAGTTCAAGAGCTCTGAGAAGAGAAGAGCCATGCTTGAAAAAACGGGTTAGTTAGCAAAGTTTGCATCAAAGCAGGGTTATTATAGTTAACTAAAACTAAACCTGAAAATAAAATCATTAAAAACAACATTTTACTACTTAAAATAAAATAAAATAAAACTGAATTATAACATATATCAACTATATATATTAGTTCTGTCAAACGATTAATCACGTCCAAAATTAAAGTTTTGTTTACATAATATATATGTGTGTGTGCTGTTTATATTTATTATGTATGTATAAATACACACACATGCACATATTTCAGAAATATATGTTGTTTTTATATACGAAATATATTTATTCATAATATAAATTATATGAATATACATATAGACATGTAAATACTTAAAATAAATCAAAATATACATAATAAATATACAAAGAACACAGATATATTGCGCAAAACAAAAACGGTTATTTTAAATGCGATTAATCGTTTGACAACACTAATATATATCTATATACAGCGGATATAAAAAGTCTACACACCCCTGTTAAAATGCCAGGTTTCTGTGATGTAAAAGAAACGAGACCAAGATAATATCTGAACCTTTTCCAACTTTCATGTAAGCTATTACCTGTACAACTCAATTAAGAAACAAACTGAAATATTTTTTGAAATAATACACTACAATAATGTGGTTGCATAAGTGTGCACACCCTCTTATGACTGGGGATGTGTTCAGACCGAAGCAATCACACTCAGACTCATGTTAAACAGGAGTCAGTACACACCTGCCATCATTTAAAGTGCCTCTGGTTAAACCCAAATACAGTTGAGCTGTTCTAGCAGGCTTTTCCTGACATTGTCTTACAGCAAAAGCCCTGGTCCGCAGAGAGCTTCTTAAGCATCAGAGGGATCTCTTTGTTTAAAGTTATCAGTCAGGAGAAGGGTATAAAAGAATTTCCAAGGCATTAGATATACCCAAGAACACAGTGAAGACCGTCATCATCAAGTGCAGAAAATATAGCACAACAGTGATATTACCGAGCACTGGATGTCCCTCCAAAATTGATGAAAAGATGAGAAGAAAACTGGTCAGGGAGGCCTGCAGCAGCATTAAAGCAGCTGCAGGAGAGCACTGGCTGTGTAGTACACGTGACAAAATCATCCCTTATTCTTCATATGTTTGGGCTATGTGGTAGAGCGGCAAGAAAAAATCCAAGCCCGGGTAAATTTAGCAAAAACACATTATGGCCATAATTCTAAAAGGTATGTTTGGTGAAAAAACAACACTGCACATCACCAAAGGAGCACCATAGCCACAGTGAAGCATGCTTTAGGGCTGTTTTTCTTCAGCTGGAGCCTGAGTCAAGGTGGAGGGAATTATGTTCCAACATCCAACAGTATGTTATACAGTTCCAAACACCAGTCGATATCAGCACAACACCTTCAGGATTCTGATAGAAGAATGAAGATGAAGAGAAACTTCATCTTTCAGCACGACAACAAGCCAAAGCATACATCGAAATCAACAAAAGAATGGCTTCACCAGAAGAAGATCAAGTTTTGGCATGGCCCAACAGGAGCCCAGACCTGAATCTGTGGGGTGATCTGAAGAGGGCTGTGCACGGGAGATGCCCTCGCAATCAATCTGACAGATGTGGAGCTTTTTATATTAAATATTGCTAAGTCAAGATATCACGCTGATACCCCAAAAAGACAGAGTGGTGTAATAAAATCAAAAGGTGCTTCAACAAAGTATTAGTTTAAGGGTGTGTATACTTATGCATCACATCTAGTGTTTTAAATTTGACTCCCCCTTTCCTAAAATATTTCAGTTTGTTTTTTGAGTTGTACAGGTTGTAGATTACAATAAAGGTGGAAAACGTTCAGAAATTATTTATATTGGTCTAATTTTTTTAGACTCAGACACATACACACACACACACACACACACACACACACACACACACACACACACACACACACACACACACACGTTGGTTTTTATGGTTTACGGGGACTCTCCATAGGCGTAATGGTTTTTATACTGTACAAGCTGTATGTGCTATTGCCCTACACCTACCCTACACCTAAACTTAGCCCTCACAGGAGACGGTGCATTTCTACTTTCCCCCCAAAAACTCACTCTGTATGATTTATAAGCGTTTTAAATTATGGGGACACTGAAAATGTCCTCATAAATCACCTTCTCCTTGTAATACCTATGTCATACCCATGTCATTATACAAATTTGTGTCCTCATAAACCACATAAACATGCACACGCACACACACGCACGCACGCACGCACGCACACACACACACACACACACAGATACACACACACATAATGAAAAAATATATAGACACATTAAATAAACTAAAACTACTAAATGTGATAAAACAACAAAAATTTAACAAAATGTTTAACTTAAAAACATTTCAATCACAACTAAAATCACAAAAACTGTAATAAAAAGAAATAAAAACTATATAGGCATACATACTATGTATGCCTATATACTATACTATGTCTAGGCTATTCAACTAAAATTGAAATAATTCAAATGAAAATGGAAAATATTCAAATGAAATAAAAAAATAGTAAAACTATAATAACATCAAAATAATAATAATATCTCAAAGATACTTATATAGCACAGCATTAATGTTTGCCATACGTTTCCCACAGGGTTTTGCTGTTTTTGCTAATAAAATATATATTACAAATATTTCACAAACATAAAAACAAAGACCACAAACTAGTAGTTGCCCCATTTGCAACAGCCTTAAATTATTATTATTTTCTTTAAAGAATAAAATCATTAAAAGGAAGCAAGTGAAGTGCTGCTTTTAAATAAATGATGCCATACATCAACAAAACCCTTCATGACTAGACCTACATAATGGACGTACGGCATTAATGGACGACTTTAAGTGCTTTTGATCATTTCTGAAGCTTCACAGACATCGTCACTGTCACTGTATGGAGAAAAAAAGCTCTGTGAAGATTCCTTAACATTTGCCCTTTTGACAGAAAACTAAACAAAAACAGCATTCAGGTTTAAAACGACTGAATAATGCAGAATTTCAGGCTCCTTCACAGAGCGGCCGTGTGTCGTGTCCTGGGTCATTTTTGATTGCAGAAACTGGATCTTCTTGTTTAATATTTCTTGATTTAATATGATAATAAATCCAGGTTCATCAATCAGCACGGCCACTGTTTGCTACTCATTTGAGTCTTGACTGTTACCACAGACAGAGTCGGTCTGAAACCTAAATATTTTGGCAGCGAAAGCTAATAAATGGTATTTCTGATTGCAGTGCCCTGCTAATGTCCCGTCTCTGGTCACTGACCCAGTTTACAGTAGTCTCAGTTTTAGTCTTAGTCCTGCCTCAAATGTCCTTCTGAGATCCTGTCCCTGTGTTTTGTTTAGTCAAGTTTTATTTGACTAAAAGTCTGGGAATTTTAGTCTAGTTTTAGAAAATGAAAATGTAAACTAATATTTAACAAATATTTTGCTCAAAATTATCATATAGTTTCATGATTTATTAGATAAGAATAATATACATAATTATATATATTATGTGTAATACAGAAATACAAACACAGTCTACATTATGAAAGCGAGAACTGTAAGCATGTGCGAATAGTTGCCAGGTTGTGAAGATAAATTAAAAACTGGCCAGATAATGTGTCTTTTTTCAGGGAGAGGCTCAGATTGGGGGAATTTAAACTCTTGAAATCTGGCAACCCATGCATGGAAAACAGAGAAATTGTGGATTACAGAGTTCTAATTTAAGCTACATTGTAGTCTCGTCTTTTTCGTTAAAGATATTGCATGTTGATATAATCACAGTTCACAGCGATGCCACAGAAGAGCCATTTTTGATTCCACAAAGAACCAATTAGTCAAAGAACCATCTCTTTCTTACCTTTTTATAATCTGAAGAACCTTCTTTCGCCACAAATTTCACCAGGTTAAAATAATATCTCAAGCTTTTATGCTTGATTTTTTTGTAACACATTAACCTCGAAACCTTTTCGGCTTTCTCTTTCAGCAAATATAGCGATATGACAGAACCCAGAATACTATCAAAACACTCCAACGCAGAAAGATGGATAAAAAGGTGCACAGGAAACAAAAACATCGGAAAATGATATACGACCCGCCAAATGCAGGTCAAATCACAGACATGGCCGATTTGCATGGGATTAAGATCACAGACAACATCTGTAATTATGACTGGAGGTCACCAGGTACAACTAATCCTGTGCAAATAGGGCTTATGGCATCGTGAAGCACTTTTATTTTTAAGAGTGAAAATACCATTTCAGTCTCTCTACTTAATTTCACATTTATTTCAATGTGTTACTTGCCATTTCTTTGTAGTCATTTGTGATTTTTTTTCAGTGTAACAGACGGACGGAGGTCGTTTCAAACTGCTGGAGAACAAACGGCCTCACTTCAGAGTCACACTTGTTAATTAGCATTGGAAAATAATCATAAATCGGCAGTTTCATTGATATTAATGTCAAATAAACTCACCTGCAAGAGAGGACGTGTTCTCGCTCATGTATTTTCTGAATTCATTTTCTCAGTGATCTCTGCTCAACTCCCCAAGAGCGGCACGTTATGGACTAAATCAATCAAATGCCTGACTTCATTAATTACGTGGAGGACCCGGGGCATGTCGTAAGTGGGGTTACTCATCAGCCCGGAGCCGTGATGGAGGACGGGCCGAGCCTGAGAGGACCAATTTGTGTGTCAAAGCCTGCAGCAGGACAAGAGCGCACTTAATGCAGATCACTGGAAATGCATCATTATATGCACCATTTACCAGATGCCCATTTAACATGCAATAATTAGATCAGTGCTCTTGAGAAAGGAGGGGGCTGTATAATGGGGTCCCCTGCCATAACATTAACCGCACCCCGGGGTTGTCAAAATTATTATTTAGAGGGTCTCATTCTTTTGAGTGCTTGGGAACGCGAAAGCAATGCTTTTGTGTCGTTCCGCCATTCTTTCGCTCCCCGTTTCTCCATTATTCTTTCAGTCTGAACGAATCCGGCCGATGAGCAATGTTATTCGGGTAGTTACCCTAAAAGATGATGCAGCCTGTGTACATCCACCAAATTACCCTTCCATTCACATGCTGCACTCAGGGCCGCGGACATGAAAGAAAACATCATTTCTTATTGTGATGGAGCCGTCTTAGTGGCGTTTGCAGCCTCGTTCCTGCTTTTAAGATAAAACCAATAATGAGAAAATCGGAGTGCTTGGAGTTGTAGCCGTCCTCTTAGACAGACAGATTAACAAACGCTGTTTTATCAGAGCACTCCCAACAATTGGACGACACGCTCGCTTTTTCAGCCGTACGTACGGCGATCTGTCACGGACGATGGGAACGCATTTGTTCTGCTGCTATGATATACGACATCAAAATTAATCACTAAACATTCCATTATTGCAATCTGTTTAGATGATTTCCCCCTCGTCTGAGTAATTACGAGCCAGATTTTTTTCCAAATAACATAAGAGTTGAGTACAGCAATGATCAAACATGAGTTGTGACTGACAAAACAATGCTAATGCAGATTCAAAATGCAACAAGCGATGTAATCATGCATATTCAATAAAGCAAATAAATACACCTACAAACATTTAAAATCAAGAGAAACACCTCCTTTAAATTGCAATGTTTGGTTCTGACATCAAAAGTTGAGTACCCTCCACAGTATTCTGGTGTACATGTATCTGCCACTTGGTAGGTGCTCTACAAATTAGATGCCAACATGTATAGGCAGCAAACAGAGCAATAGAACAACAGAAAGAAAGAAAAATAGATAGATAGAACAATATATCAAAGAACAGGTAGAGCGATTGAACGATAGAGTAACAGGGCGATAGATTAAGTGATGGAGATATTGAGACAGATAGAGCAACAGAACAAAAGAACAGTAGAGCGACAGAGTTATGGTGCAGAACGACAGAGACAGAGCAACAGAACAAGAGAACAGTAGAGCGACAGAGTTATGGAGCAGAACGACAGAGACAGAGTAACAGAACAAAAGAACAGTAGAGCGACAGAGTTATAGAGCAGAACGACAGAGACAGAGCAACAGAACAAGAGAACAGTAGAGCGACAGAGTTATGGAGCAGAACGACAGAGACAGAGCAACAGAACAAGAGAACAGTAGAGCGACAGAGTTATGGAGCAGAACGACAGAGACAGAGTAACAGAACAAGAGAACAGTAGAGCGACAGAGTTATAGAGCAGAACGACAGAGACAGAGCAACAGAACAAAAGAACAGTAGAGCGACAGAGTGATAGAGCAGAACGACAGAGCAACAGAACAAGAGAACAGTAGAGCGACAGAGTTATAGAGCAGAACAACAGAGACAGAGCAACAGAACAAGAGAACAGTAGAGCGACAGAGTTATAGAGCAGAACGACAGAGACAGAGCAACAGAACAAAAGAACAGTAGAGCGACAGAGTTATGGAGCAGAACGACAGAGACAGAGCAACAGAACAAGAGAACAGTAGAGCGACAGAGTTATAGAGCAGAACGACAGAGACAGAGCAACAGAACAAAAGAACAGTAGAGCGACAGAGTGATAGAGCAGAACGACAGAGCAACAGAACAAGAGAACAGTAGAGCGACAGAGTTATAGAGCAGAACGACAGAGACAGAGCAACAGAACAAGAGAACAGTAGAGAGATGGAACGCAAAGACAGAAGAACAGAGCATCAGAATGATAGATAAAGCAATGAGACAAATAGAGTGATGAAACAACAGAAAAAGCAATGGATCGGTAGAGCGACAGAACGACAGACAGAGCGATAGAGTGGCGAACGACAGACAGAATGATACAACGATAGTTAATGGAACGGTAAAGTGACAGAATGATAGAGACAGAGAGATAAATAGAGTGATGGTATAGAAACAGAGCAACATAACAAAAGAGACAGAGTGGTACATAGAGCGACAAACAATGGATAGAGCGACAGAATGATAGCTAGATAATATAACAATGGAGACAGAGCTGCAGATAGAGCAACAGAACAATAGATACAACAACGAAATTGCAGAGCAACAAAGCAATAGAGACAGAGCGATAATATAGATAGAGCAACGGTAAAAAATTGATGGAATAGTAGAGTGACAGAATGACAGAGATAGAGCTGTGAATGAAAGATAGAGCAACAGAACGATAGAAAAAGCAATGGAATGATAGAGCCACAGCAATAGATAGAGTGATGGAACAATAGAGCGTCAGAACAATACAGCAACAGAGCGATAGATAGAGTGATGAAACAATAGAACGACAGAACAATACAGCAACAGAGCAATAGATAGAGTGATGGAACCATAGAGCGTCAGAACAATACAGCAACAGAGCGATAGATAGAGTGATGAAACAATAGAATTACAGAACAATCCAGCAAAAGAGCGATAGATAGAGTGATGAAACAATAGAACGACAGAACAATACAGCAACAGAGCGATAGATAGAGTGATGGAATAATAGAGCGTCAGAACAATACAGCAACAGAGCGATAGATAGAGTGATTAAACAATAGAACGACAGAACAATACAGCAACAGAGCAATAGATAGAGTGATGGAACCATAGCGCGTCAGAACAATACAGCAACATAGCGATAGAAAGAGTGATGGAACAATAGAGCGTCAGAACAATACAGCAACAGAGCGATAGATAGAGTGATGGAACAATAGAACGACAGAACAATACAGCAACAGAGCGATAGATAGAGTGATGGAACCATAGCGCGTCAGAACAATACAGCAACATAGCGATAGAAAGAGTGATGGAACAATAGAGCGTCAGAACAATACAGCAACAGAGCAATAGATAGAGTGATGGAACAATAGAGCGTCAGAACAATACAGCAACAGAGCAATAGATAGAGTGATGGAACAATAGAGCGTCAGAACAATACAGCAACAGAGCGATAGATAGAGTGATGGAACAATAGAACGACAGAACAATACAGCAACAGAGCGATAGATAGAGTGATGGAACAATAGAACGACAGAACAATACAGCAACAGAGCGATAGATAGAGTGATGGAACCATAGCGCGTCAGAACAATACAGCAACATAGCGATAGAAAGAGTGATGGAACAATAGAGCGTCAGAACAATACAGCAACAGAGCAATAGATAGAGTGATGGAACCATAGCGCGTCAGAACAATACAGCAACATAGCGATAGAAAGAGTGATGGAACAATAGAGCGTCAGAACAATACAGCAACAGAGCGATAGATAGAGTGATGGAACAATAGAGCGTCAGAACAATGCAGCAACAGAGCGATAGACAGAGTGATGGAACAATAGAGCGTCAGAGTGATAGAACTAAGGAAAAACAGAGCGACAGGGCGATAGATGAACAGATCTATCTATATAGAACAACAGCAGATAAGCTCAGCTGAGGCTAACAGCTGTTAGCTGCTTTCTGCGCTAGCCGCCTTCTGCAGTGCTTTATGGAGATCCTAATGGAGTAATTTATGGAAGAAATAAAAACGTAACAGGTCATCAGCATTCGTCTTTCCTCCTTCGGCGGGATGCGTGACGGCGTGCACTTCAGAGTCGTTAAACCCAACAGCCTTGGGAATGCTGGGAAGAAATAAACGCGCAAGGGGGGGTTAATGGATCTCAAGGCAATCACATGGTGCCTTATAGATAGCATAATGTGATTGTTGGGATGTTTGATGGAGGAACGGATGTCACGGGCCGTCAATGCAAAAACCAATGCAAGGAGTCGCTCAGGTAGCGTTATTACAATCTGCCTTCCATCTGTTCAGGAGCCATAAAATCACACTAAACCTGATATAATTTCACAGTCTTACAGCCCATAGAGAGCGTCACGCTTCACCATTTACATCGCATATAATCCAGCTGACTTCCAGATGAAAAATGACTGGAGATGGGGACTTAATTGAGAGAAACACTCTTCAGCCATCACAAAATAAGAGCCAATGAGGATTTGTGTTGTTCTTTTGCATCAAAGCTCATTTACAGTCCTTTCCAGTGAATGAACGAGCTTTTTATGAGACGTTAATGTTTATGTGCGTTTGATAGATTGACACAACGCTGATGAGAAACACACAATCACTTGTTTCTGTACATTAACATCACAGCATATGCAAGAGGAGAATGTTATCGCCAAGATTGTGCGCTTTCATCTCTGAGACAAATAGTCATATTATTGCATATTATTCTGTTTTTTATGTTTATACAGGTTTATAAATGTTTCAAGTTAAGTTATAGCTTTTTTATTACATCAACTTAAGCTACATCAAAATTGAGAAATGCTGCCAAATGTTGCCATGTTTTAAAAAATGTATTTCAGTGACTGTACCATATATTTTATTTAAAATTTATTTAATTTTTTTTATGGTTTTAATGGAAAGTTATTGCTCGGATGATGCTCTTTCTTCTCTGAGGAGACTCACAGTTTTATTTTAGTATCACTTATATACTATTATAATTTTGAATTATTTATTTATTTATTTATTTTATACTTCAATTTTAGTTAAAGCTTTCATAATTTTGTGGGGGGTTTCCATGTTTATTTTTTATTATGTGTATAAAATTAGTATTAATTACGTTTGATTTTAATACAAGTTAAACTGAAAAATTACAAATATTTCCTTGGCAACTAACATTTATTTAAGCAGCAAATTCTGATGTTTTTATTATAATAGAAGACACAATATTGAGTAATATTCTCTATATAATGTGCTCTACAGGAGACACATGTGAGACGACCGGAGTCTTAATCTCAGGAGAAACGATAGATAGAAGAAGGAGACTGAAGAAAAACAGAGAAATGACAGAGATCTGTGTGGCGTTGGGTTATTGTGAAAGCGGTTGTGTTCATGTCAGATGTATAGATTCAGCTCTGCTCCTGGTTCCTCTGGCTCTGGAATGGCAGGCTGTGATTGGCTGTTGGCTGTTTAGTGTGTTTAGCTTTGCAGATAAAATTAAACTGGCCGTGACATGATTAATGAAGGCAATTTCGCTCAGCAGTCACACAGCAATATTCGGTGGCAGCCAGCGTGTGTTTCACTGTCTGTGTGTGTGTGTGTGTGTCTGTGTCTGTGTGTGTGTGTGTGTGTGTGTGTGTGTGTGTATCTGTGTGTGTCTGTGTGTGTGTGTGTGTGTGTGTGTTTGTGTGTGCGTCTGTGTCTCTCTGTGTGTGTGTGTCTGTGTCTGTGTCGAAGTTCCGCCGCACAGTTCCCCGGGCGCCGCACAGTCGGCTGCCCACTGCTCCAAGTGTGTGTACTTGGATGGGTTAAATGCAGAGAACACATTTCACTCCTCATTATACTCTGTATAATTGTGTATGTGACAAATAAAGCTCATCCGAGCTTAATTTGTATTGTATTGTATTGTATTGTATTGTCTGTGTGTGTGTGTGTGTGTGTCTGTGTGTGTGTGTATCTGTGTGTGTTTGTCTCTCTGTGTGTTTGTGTGTGCGTCTGTGTCTCTCTGTGTGTGTGTGTGTGTGTGTGTGTGTGTGTGTGTCTGTGTGTGTGTCTCTGTGTGTGTGTGTGTGTGTGTGTGTGTGTGTCTGTGTGTGTCTCTGTGTGTGTGTCTGAGTGTGTGTGTGTCTGTGTCTGTGGTGTGTGTGTGTCTGTGTGTGTGTGTGTCTGTGTGTGTGTGTCTGTGTGTGTGTGTGTCTGTGTGTGTGTCTCTGTGTGTGTGTGTCTCTGTGTGTGTGTGTGTGTGTGTGTGTGTGTGTGTCTGTGTCTGTGTGTCTGTGTGTGTGTGTGTCTCTGTGTGTGTGTCTGTGTGTGTGTCTGAGTGTGTGTGTGTCTGTGTCTGTGTGTGTGTGTGTGTCTGTGTGTGTGTGTCTCTGTGTGTGTGTCTGTGTGTGTGTCTGAGTGTGTGTGTGTCTGTGTCTGTGTCTCTGTGTGTGTGTGTCTCTGTGTGTGTGTCTGTGTGCGTGTGTGTCCTCTGTGCGTGTGTGTCTCTGTGCGTGTGTGTCTCTGTGTGTGTGTGTGTGTGTGTGTGTGTGTGTGTGTGTGTGTGTGTGTGTGTGTGTGTCTGTGTGTGTGCATGCGTGCGTGTGTGTGTGTGAGATGACAGAATGTGGATGTGCTGATGGCACAATGTCTGTTGTGTTTGGAGGCATACATACATTAACAGAAATCACAAATGAGATCTCTGTAATATCACACATTTTCCCTGGAGATGGTAATCAAATTTAATTTGCTTCTCATATGTTTCTCCTGAAAAAAAACTAAAACAAAAAACTAAAACAGCTTAATTAAGAGTTTCAGAAGAGATATCAATGTCAAAAATGTTTTCATATTCACAAAGACACTACATTGCAAAATAAAAATACATAAATAAATATTTTTTTTAGTCAGTATCTCTTGTTTTCAGTAGAATTATCTAAACATTCAGAAGCAAAATGAATTGGGATTTAAAGTTTTACTTTCTGAAAAATATATCAAAATTATACAATCTTACTTTGACAAACATTTTTCTAAAATAAAAAGTATCTTTATAATGAGATTTTAAGATGTATTTTATTTATTAATATTTTCCAGAAGTACACATGCTTCTAAAGTAAATCTGTATTTAACGGTTTCAGTAATCTTGATTTAAGGTTTAGATACACAGCTAAAAATATTTCTTTGCATTTCTGTCTTGTTTTCTAGAAAAAAATCAAGATACATTTACTTGAGAAGCAAAACAACACAAGTTCAAGTTCAAGTTCAAGTTGAGCTTTATTGTCATTCCACTACATGTGTGGACATATAGTGGGACGAGATGTCGTGCCTCACAGGACCACGGTGCTACATAAATACAGATATACAACACGAAGTAAAACAGTATAACCTATACACAAACTAACCTACTGTCAGCTTTGACTATACATATGCTATATATAAAAGTGGTTACCTATACATAAACTAAAAAACAGGAAACAAAAAATACAAACTGTACAAAAAATACAAACTGTACAACTGTTGCAGATGACTTCAAATACTGTACATGTGCAAAAGAGAGACATTCAAGCAGCTGGCTGGGGAACAGTGTAAGGTGATTTGTGGTGCATGAGCCAGTAAACATACATACATACAGTCGTATATTACAGTCAGTCTTTTGTGGGATAATGTGATTATGGACACACAATGGTGTGTGAAAGTGTCTAGTGCATGTGTGTGTTGCTACAGGTGGCTGGTGCAGGCCCCCGCTCACCTGAATTCCACAGAGATAAAAGTTTAACAGTTTTTTCCAAGATATTAAGATATTAAGTCTGGTTTTGAATATTTATCAAAACTAACTGAGTTTATATTAAAAGTGAAAACAATATCTGTCAGTGGGGTCAGAAATAACAATATTTATTTTTGACCCCACTGATTTTTCTTGTTTAAGAATGAATTAATGAACAAATAAATGACTCGCTTCATTTTGATAAATGCCATTTTGCTTCTAAAGTAAATGTATCTTGATTTAATTTGTATTGGAAAACAGAAAATCATTTTTTTAGCGGTGTATATTCAATTATGTCAATATTTCTCATCCAATGATGTGAGCTGCTCATATTTAACAGCTCTATTGATACAGTCTGACAGCTAGTCAATAACAGTTATCATACACAGAGCCAAAACTACACTTCTGATTATCCTGAGACTAACAAACATCTAAACAATAACATTCTCTGGGTTCACAAACTCTCAACAGATTATCATAAACATGGACTCTTATGAAAGAATGAATTTGCTTCTCTTATTATTGAGTGTGATATGAAACATTCAGCTGATGAAAATGAGACAACAGCAGCGTGAGGTCACGAGGGCTTCTCGTTTAATTACATATTAATGATTGATAAGCTAAAATTGATGTACGACTGGACAACGCAGGATATTGACGAAGGGTCAGCCATCAATCACCTGAACAAACGAGACAGATAATAACCTTGCTTTCTCTCTTAACAAACAATCATATTCAGTGTCATCACTTCAAACTAA
>QVTF01006105.1:10000-27874 GCA_003573665.1 Oxygymnocypris stewartii | reverse complement strand
AACCGTAGACCTCGATCCGCTGAGAGGGAAGTCTGGGTGATCGTGACGGCCACACCTTCTCTCAGCAGGTGGGCTTTTCTTGTGTAGTTTATGGGTTTAATGTAGGTCATCGTGGAAGCATAAGCCAAACCGTTGTTCGTCTCAGCTGAGTGAAGATTAGTGATCAACCAATATATATTTTTTATAACCGATAACCGATACAATTATTTGCATGTTTATGTACCCGATAACCGATATGCAGAACCGATATTTATTTACTGTTATAAAGTACATAAATAATAGAGTGAAGTCCATTCTTCGCTTTGGTTTTTCCTCCTTTCAGTCATCTTAACAACAACAAAAACTGTTGAAAATTAACATTCTTTTGTTAAATTTAATCTTCAAATTACAACAATAAAAACTTTTTTTATAAAAAGCATCATCAGCAACACTGATATTAACAATAAGCTAAATAATGTTTTCAAATGGAGAAAATAAAGGACAGAAGTCATATCAACTTCATTTTAAACTACAATTTTAGGTTTATAATCTGTTTAATAGACTAAAGAGTGAAGAATAATTCACTGGATAATATTCTCTGGAATATTGAAATAAGCTATAACAAACAAAACATCGTATTTTATTGCATTTCTTAACTGATGTGTTTTATCAGAATTATTCAAATGTTTTTGTCATTCTAAATTATGAAATTATTAGATAATAAATAATTAATTTAGATAGAGATATATTTATTTAGATGTTTATTGGTGAAATAATGGTTCTATAGTAAATGTTAATATAATTTAGCATGTTTCAAACAAATCTTGTTAAAAGTTACCATGCGGTGGTCGTGCTGAGCATCAACCGCTAAGAGAACAATTTCACTGCTGCTTATACTCTGTATGATTGTGTATGTGACAAATATAATAAATTAAAAAATCCTTTTTTTTTTTTACAAAACCGATATCCGATTATGATAAAATGCTTAAATATCGGGGAACAATATTGGTAACCGATATATAAATTACACAGAATACACAGATTGTGTTCACCTGTGGCTCATTTCAACAAGCATGGTGGGAATATAATCATAATTCAGGATTTTCCAGCCACACTGGAGATTCTAATTATTGGGTTACACCCAGAGGTCGCTGCGAGATGAGCGTCATTTATTAAATGTAACCTTATTTAAATACAGTCCTGTGAAACTCGGATTCGTGCTCTGGAATAATGAGCGATGCACACTTTCTTTATCGGCCTTACTAATGTGCTCTTTATACAAAACTGCCATTTAAATTGGTAATATATGTGAACATTGCAGCATCCCTACTAATTTATGCAGCCTCCTCGTCTACAGTATCTCGTATTTTAAGAAGAAGCCATTTTTGTCACTTTGACGGAAATGCGCGGTGAATAAATACCTGCACTACAAAACAATCAAATAAATAAACGTTTCTTACTTACTTTTTCTAGTCAAAATATTTGAAGATAATTAAATTAAGATTCCAGATTTCTACATAAAAAAAAACGAATGACATGTAATCTTGTTTCCATGGGGGGGGGGGGGGGTGCATTTTTATTATTTGGCTAATTATCTGCCAATGGGATAAAAAAATAAAACTATACTTGTTTCCGTTTGCATTGATATTATTTTTTTGGGCAGATAATTTAACATGTTTAGCTTAAAATGCACCCAATATAAATTTTTCATCTATAATAAAATGCATCTTAACTTAAGAATTAGATATCTGTAACATACTCGTAATAAGACAAAAACACTAAGAATGAGGTATTTAAACACTGCTTAAGTTTAAAATAACTGGTAAGTGACTGAGTATAAGTTACCTCTCTATTTTGTTTTAGTGTCCTCTTAATATTTTTCTTGTGATATTGAGCTCTTTGTTTTGTTTGGCATTTTTAGTCTTTTAGTTTTGTTGGCACTTTTTTCTGCTCGTGTTACGCAGCAGTGGTCCAGTGATGTGACTTCATTAATGCTAAAACCGTCCCCTTCTGGTAGCTACAGTGATGCATTATTATTATTATTATGAGATTATTAATTTGCAGGGAAGAGCCAAGTTTTTGTTTCTACTGAGGTAGTTTTTGTGATATTGCACATAATGTGTAAAATGTTGCATGTTGCTGGAAGATGAACGAAGACGTTTAGTTTACACTATAAATGATGCGGTGTGTAAAATAGCTACCGTGCTGAGCTTAAGGCCCTGCTGTATTTCTAAAGGCCTGGCCAGCGTTTCGTTCTGGGTCCCTTTCTAACACAAAGCACAATGGGAGACGTGCCATTGCCGTGGCACCGATCCACCGCAGGAGACGGGAACATCGGGTGCTTCTGCTTCCTAGCAGCGATTCGTGTTTCCGTGTTCAAAATACATGGCTGTGAAACTATTTATTCAGTGTATTTTATTTCTTTATCAGTGTATAGCCACGTTCTGTCCAGATGATGTTCAGGAGTTCCTGGTGGAGTGTTTTATTAGTTTATTACACGGTATAATGATGATGTATGAAACTCTGCTGGTATGTGTTCTCAGTAAATGTGGGTATTTTGTTTAGTTGGTGTACAATATAGATTCAACCACGATAGGAACTGAATATTAATGTGCTTTAGTGTCTTGTTATACAGGGAACGACAGATGGAAACAAAGTACATACACTATATTGCCAAAAGTATTGGCACCCCCTTCTAATGAAAGGTTTGACTACAAACACCAATGACTTGTGCATTCATTATATGGACAAAAGTATTCTCTTCTTTAGAAGAGAAAAGGCACTTCCAAACTGTGCCAACAAATAAATTAATGTACTTAAAATGTTATTTCCACCTCTGTTGCACCAGTTTTGAAATGACTGAACCCATATGTACAAGTCATTGGTGTTTGGTGATGAGTTTAAAGTCATTTAAAGTCACACCAGAGGTGTTCAGCTGGGATTAGGACTTGACTAAAGCAGTCAAACTGTTCATTAGAAGGGTATACAATACTTTTCCCCATATAATGAATGTACAAGTCACTGGTGTTTGTAGTCAAACCGTTCATTAGAAGAGGGTGCCAATACTTTTGGCAATACAGTGTATTTACCCTGATAGCAAACTCTTCTGTCTCTTTATCTCAAACAGTAAATGTGATGTACTTTACCAGGATGGAGCGAAGTGTTGTGATAAATGTCAGGTCGTGTTTCCGTGTCTGTTTCTTGTTTTAGCATGTTGATGGTGAGTACTGTATAAACTTCAGTGGTGTCCACAATCGTTCATAATGCTGGATCGGTCTGGATTCTGCTGTAGATAAAATAGTCTAACAAATTACCATTATTTCCGTTCAGTCAGATTTTGTGCTGCAAGACATTATGCCAGCCGTTGTCTATGCTGGCAAATAATAATGGCCATTCGACGTGAATTATTTAATTAATAGCACAGCTATATACAACCCGAGGATCTACCATGTGCATAGTAAAGCGATCACTGCACACAATCATTTTGGATGGGAATTAATGTAAACACAGGATATTCTTAAATAAGGAAATCTATTCAGTGATTGGTCCATGCGTATATTCACCCAAAATCAAAGTGTCGTGGATCATCTCGTTCTGATTTGGTCCCTTAAAGGGGTCGTATAATGCATAGTACACAACCACCTTATAATGATACTGATGAAATGATTTTAATCTACTAAAAATCTTTATCACTTTCGTGATAAACGGATGGACGGAGGCCCCGTCCACGATAGTTTGATTGACAGGAGTGACCCTCAGACCCGTCCATCAGCTGGTTGAAGAGATGTAGACCAGAACGACTCCAAAGCGATCGAGGTGTTCAGAATGTCGTTTCCTATTAAAGTGCTGTTTCACGATGAACGTGGCTGAAGTAAACCATCCCCTTGTGAGCGCTCGGAAGAGAGGGGGGCGGAGCCAGCAGAGCTCATTAGCATTTCAAGGAGAATCACACAATATGGAAGGAAAGGTACTCGTCTCAGAAATCAAAGATCATTTTAGATTATTGGGATCCCTAGACGAGGGCTTAATGAAGATTTCCCACATCTGATAGCTGTCAAATGTAGCGTTTCATAAAGTATAACTGAACCAAAGCTGCTTCGAACACAGTCTGCTTCACTTTCTGCTTAATTAAACAGTCTAATTGAGGATTTGAAGCGAGCGGTCATTAAGCGAGTCTGTGGAATCCTCTCGGTCAGTGAAGCGTCGCCGGACAGATGAAGCGTTAACCTTTAGCGTGGAGCGGCAGGAATGAGCTGATTTACACCTGGCTCCACATCATGTGATGAACGACTTTTACAAATATTACTTTAAAGATGCCATATACTGTATATATAAATGATGACCAAAAACTAAATTGATGTCATGAGGTTTGAGGATTTGTGTCTAGGTGTGATGTGTGTGTGTGTATATATATATATATATATATTTATATATATATACCCCGAGAAATTATTCAGACCCCCCTTTACGTTGTAGTCTGATACTACAATTATTTAAATTACTTTTTTTCTCTCATTAATCACTAGTCCATACCTCATAATGACATAATGGAGTTTTAGAAATGTCTGTAAATGTATTCAAAAGAAAAAAACTGAAAATCACATTTGCAACAACACTTGAAATTCAGCCCAGGTGCCTCCCGTTTTATCTTGATCACTGCTGAGAGGTTTCTACACCTTGATTGGATTAATTAAATTGATTGGATATGATTTGGAAAGACACACACCTCTCTGTAAAAGGCTGATAATGCAAATCAGAGCGGAACCAAGCCTTTGGGTCAAAGGTACTGCGTGCAGAGCTCAGAGACGGGGTTGTATAGACACAGATCTAGGGAAGGCTACAAAGAGCACAGTGGCTTCAGTAATACTCAAATGGAAGAAGTTTGGACTCTTCCAAGAGCTGGTCATCCAGCCAAACTGACCAATTGATGGAGAAGGGCCTTGTCTTGGCCTAATGGGCAGTCGTGGCCTAATGGATAGAGCGTTGGACTTGACACCCGAGGTTACCCAAGGTTGTGGGTTCGAATCCCGGCTCCGGCAGGAAGTCCACGACTGCTCCCCGGGCGCTGCATAGTTGGCTGCCCACTGCTCCAAGGATGGGTTAAATTTCATTCCTCATTATACTCTGTATAATTGTGTAGCTCATCTGAGCTTAATTGTTGTTTGTTGTTGTCTAGACGGGTGACCAAGAAGCTGATGGTCACTCTAGTCGAGCTCCATGATCATACGTGGAGATATGAGATATCTACAGAAGGATAAACACTGCAACACTCCACCGATCTCAATCCTCTCCTCAATGAAAACACACTTAAACAGCACCTACAGGACCAATCAGACTCTGAGAAACGAGATTCTCTGGTCTAATCAACCTCTAAGCATCATGTGTGAAGGAAACCAGCTCTGCTCATCTCCTGCAGAGTACCATCCCCAAAGTAAAGTTTGAGGAGAGGATTGAGAGAAAGCTGACGGCCCCCATCCAACCTGACCGAGCTTGAGAGGATTTCCAAAGAAGAACGGCAGAAAATCCCCAAATCCAGGCATGCAAAGCTTGCTGCGTCATACCCAAGAAGACTCGAGGCTGTAATTTCTGCCGACGAAGTACTGAGGCGTAAATACTTATGTTTTTCAGTTTTTTCCTTTTTAATCCATTTACAGACGTTTCAAAAATTCTGTTTTCACTTTGTCATTGTGAGGTATGGAGAGTAGATTAATGAGAAAAAAATGATTTTAATCAATTGTAGTATCAGACTGCAACATAACAAAATTAAACACTTTCTGAATTAACTATATATATATATATTTTATATTGAATATTGAATGTATAACTTTTTATTTGAATCTTGATGGGCTCAAATGAAGGTGATCAGACTTTACATTCTGAAACACTGCAAAGCTTCAAAACAGCCAAACTAACTAAGAAAAAAGACGCTCTTTGTCTATGGAGGACATTGAAGGGTTAAGAAACATGAAATAAAAATCCATGAGTCGGTGCTGACCCGTGTCATACGGTGAACATCATTGAGCACGCTTGATTTCAGCTCCTCACAGAACAACAGGAAGAGAACATTAGATTCTCTCAGAGAGGAACTGTTGTGAATATTAATTACTAGTTCTTTGTTGTGAATGTGTTTCCTTTCATGCTTCCAACACAACACGCACACGCACCACACACACACACACACACACACACACATTCACACGCTCACACACACACACTCACATGCTCAAACACACACACACACACACACACACACACACTTACTGACTCACACACACACACACACACACACACACACTCACTGACCACACACGCACGCACGCGCACGCGCACTCGCACACACGCTCTTTTGGGCTCGTTGAAGACCAGTCGTGCCGCTGCATTCTGAATCATTTGTAGAGGTTTGATTGTGTTTGATGGAAGTCCAGCCAGAAGAGCATTGCAGTTGTCCAGTCTAGAAATGACAAGGGCCTGGACACGTTGTGCAGCATGCTCTGTCAGAAAGGGCCTGATCTTTCTGATGTTGTGAAGTGCAAACCTGCAAGATCGAGCAGTCTTTGCAATGTGCTCTTTGAAGGTCAGCTGGCCATCGAAGATTACACCAAGATTTCTGACCGAAGCTGATGGGGTAATTGTTGATGAACCTAACTGAATCGTTAAGTCGTGCTGTAGAATTGGAGTGGCTGGGAAGACAAGAAGCTCAGTCTTTGCCAGGTTGAGCTGTAGATGGTGTTCTTTCATCCATGCCGAGATGTCTGCCAGGCAACCTGAGATCCGTGCAGCTATCATCTGGTCGAAATGAGAGATGGAGCTGTCTGTCATCAGCGTAGAAATGGTAGGAGCAGCCATGTGCCTGTATGATGGGAGCCAGTGATGTAGTGTATGTGGAGAGAGGAGAGATCCAAGAACCGAGCCCTGGGGAACCCCGGTGACCAACACACACACACACACACACACACACACACACACACACACACACACACACACACAGGATCCTGGCTCTGAGACATCGGGCCCCTGCCAGGCTACGAGCCTTGATCGCTACGGCAATAGAACTTTAAGGCCATTCTTCCAGAGGCCCCAGAATGCACCAGTTAACTGATTCAGTCCGCCTCCTGCCTGATGTCATGAAACATATTTAAAAACATGAAAACATGAAACACTTTAAAAACAGACCTTGAGACAAAAACTCATCACCAAACACCAATGACTTGTAAATATGGGTTCAGTCCTTTCATACACTTCAAAACTGATGCAACAGAGCTGGAAATACAAGTACATGAATTATGTTGGCACAGTTTGGAAGTGCCTTTTTCTCTTCTAAAGAAGGGGTGCCAGTACTTTTGTCCATATAATGAATGTACAAGTCATTGGTGTTTGGTGATGAGTTTGTGGCTCATTTAAAGACACACCAGAGGTGTTCAGCTGCTTTCTGCAGACCAGTCAAGTTCTTCCACACTGACTGAATCATCATTTCTCTCTGATTCTTGTCTTATACACAGAGACACTGTCATGTTAGAATAGAAAAGAGTTCTGTACAAACTGTTGCTATACAATTAGATTCCCTAGAATATCATTATGTGCTTAAACATTAAGATTTGTACTCATAGAAATGACTGAATTAGTCAAACCTTTCATTCTCAAATCCACCGTGTAAATAAGCCAGAAACGCAACAGGATTATATTAGCAGCGCTCTAACGAAGTGTTGGTGATTTTTCAGCCTGTGATGAATGTCAGGCTTGAACGCAGGCACTCTGTGTGATCGATAGTCATTTAAACCAGCACTGTTCATTTTTATTGATCATGCGTGCGACTGCATTTCATTTTGACTGTCTGTCAGACGCTGCGGGGTCAAGGCTTTGTGGATTTGCAGTCCAGCTCTGAGATTAATTTATATCCCATGTAAATGTGAGTCTGACTTGAGCAGATGCCTGGTCTGATAAAACTGGACCTGAACCGAATCTCAGTGTAAGTGTAAATAATATCTATAATATTGCTCTTCGGAGGGCAATAGTGCCATTACGCAGATCAATATCGATTCAACACATGAGTTTGATTCAGGCGTCAAGCAGCTCTACAAAGAGCAACACTGTGATTATTCAGATTTGATTTCTGACTCATGCGAAGGTGTTTGAGTAAGGGTTGAATACAGATTGTCTTTGATTGGCGCCACACTCTTTCACAGATGTATATTATTGATTCCTCAACACGTTTAAGCGCATTGTCCCGATCCATGAGCTTCGCTTGAGAGCACTCCATCCCAGACTTAATTTCCCATAATCCTTTGCCCGGACTCATGAGTGTCTCATTTGCTCATAAGTCTGGTTCAGTTTGTCATTCTTTGAGAAGTCTTGTGTGTGTCTGTCTTTTGGATTAATCCTTTGTCTGTTTGATCACCTGATGATGCGCTGCTGTGTGTTCTGCAGGAGGCCAAGCAGCGAGAGCTTCTAGATGGGGAGGGAAAGCTGGAGAACAGGACTCTCACAGTGGTCAGCGGTCCAGACATGGTCAACATCACCTGCCTGAACTTTACAGCCTTCAGCGAAGAGGTGGCCAAGGTAGCATCTGCTCTGACACTTGGAAACAGACACGATGTTATACAGTGATATGCTTGGTATTGCCGAACAGAAGCCTGGGATTGATGGGTCCCGGCAGCCTTGATTTCCAAGCTCTAAACACACAACTATCAAAGCTTCAGTGTCTGTTTTTAAATGACACCGGTCCAAAATAAAAGCTGTAGATGAGATGTAAGCAGTAAAAAAACGCAGCATTAAATCATGCTGTCCTTTAATCATAGAGAAACAAGAACGTGCCCGACTTAACATCACTGGAAGAAAACACTAATATCACTAACGAGGTTGTGATGATGTTTCTGGTGGTTCTTTCTTTCAGGTCACAGTAATGAACCCTTTCGGATGCCGAGCACTAAGTGATAACGATGTGATGTGTGTGTTTAGGAGTGGGCCGAAGAGCTTTTCAGCTTGGCGTCGAACCTGCTGGCTCAGAACATGTCCAGAGAAGCCTGTCTGGACAAAGTGTGAGTTTATGATGTTTGAACATACTTTACAACATGCACGACGCTCATGTCACATACACAGAGCTTCTGTAAAACTCTAAACTAAAATACACCAGACCTGATGAATGTGAGGTGTTGTGAACTCCGTTCTTCTAAAGTGTAGAAAACTCAGAAGAGAAGACCAGGAGACTTCGGATTCGATCGTAGGATTCTTTAATGAAAAACCTCAGCTGATGGTAACTGCAGTCCTCGAAGATCTCATCTTAAGTCATTTTTACAGGGTATCTTTATAGTCAGGATTGGAGGAGGGACTTTTTTTAGGTTGAGACAAAACATCAAAGAACATACATCTGAGGGCAATAAACCTAACGATAAAGGTTCTCTCTCAGTAGTCATTGATCTCATTGACAAAAGGCACAGCTGTCCCAAGCCCAAATGGTCAGGAAACGATCTCAAACCTTTGCCTTGCCCGACACCTCTTAGTCAGGACGTGAATTCAAATCAAACATAGAATAACATTTGTGATCCTTCAATCCCCTCTTTGAGAGTTCTAATAACTCTCACAAAAATACAAATTTAGACACTTAAAAGTTAATTCTTGTAACTTGTAATCGTTACAGGCACATTGTACATGTTCTGTGTTGCTTATATGTAATTGCATGCTGACACAGAAACAAAACATGCAATTAGGGTCCGTGAAGATTTTACGGGTAATAGTCTCTGCGTTGTGTATTTTTATTCTTTTTCTTCTTCTTTCTCTTTGTGATAGTTGGCTCGGTGGGTCTAGTTGTTTTCTAGAGGTTGTGGCTTTATCCGCAGGTGAGAAGGGTGGTGCATATGGATCTCAGGACAGCCATCAAATGGTATCTGCACAGAGGAAGAAAGAAACACAAACAAGAGAGAACTAACGGCACAGAGCAGTATTTGTAGAGTCTGCATACATTAGGGTTGTATCCTCTGTTCAAAATATAGTCTGCTATGGTTGTTCCTTCTTTCCCTATTTCTTAATTCCTGCGACACCTAAAGAACAGTGAGGAAAGGATGGACTAATGGAGGGGAAAGGCCTATGAGGAAATCTTCACCTCAGGGTTGGCCCCCGAAGCCTGTTGCTTTCGGTTCTTCCCTGGGCTCCTCACTGGTTCTTGTGTCTGCCCTATCCTATCCCTGCAGGGGGAGGAACAACCTTACATGTGACACATGAGTCCAAGTTTTCCTTCCCTGACACAATACTGCAGCTGCTGTAATCAACATCACTTGATGTGGTCCGTACCACTTAGGCTCTAATGGCTTGTTTTTGAATGCCTTTATCATGACCCATTGACCTGGGACGATTGTGTGTCCACCTTCTGGTGGAGTCTGCCAACACGACTCAACTCTCTCTTTGGCACTCTGCACTGCCTTTGTGAGGTTTTCACAGTAAGCGATCAGGGCATCTGAAGCAATGTGCACATCAGCATTTCTAAGATCAATCACACCTGGCATCTGCATTGGGCGTCCAGTAATAATCTCATGAGGGCTCAGTCCTACTGATCTGTTAGGTGATGCTCTCATACTACACAGTACTGCGGGCAGTGCTTCAACCCATGGTACTCCTTCCTGATGCATTTTGCTTAGCCTGGTTTTGATTGTTCTGTTTGATCGTTCAACCTGTCCTGATGCTTGTGGCCTATAGGGACAGTGAAGGTTCCACTTAATCTTCAACATTCTAGACACTTCCTTGACTACCTGTCCTGTGAAGTGGGTACCTTGATCTGAGTCAATGCAATCTGGTAATCCCCATCTGGGAATGAAATCAGTGACAAGACATTTAGCAGTATGTGCAGCTGTAGCGCGCCCTGTTGGATAAGCTTCTACCCATCTTGAGAACTTGTCTATTACTACCAAAACGTCAGTTTTTCCTTTACAAGGGGGCAACGATATGTAATCAACTTGCAGGTGACGAAATGGCCCTGGTGGAGCTGGGGTATGTGCTGCTGGTGTAATGGCTGCTGGTACATCATTATTTTTCTGACATGTAACACATCTCTTGACTGTTTCAGTGGCTGCGTTTCTGAATTTTGGATTCCACCATTGATTTGAGAACCTGTGATTCATCGTTGCTGGACCACTATGACCCAAACTGTGTATTTGTTGAGCCAAATATGGCAACAGTGATTCGGGAGCAACATACTTTCCCCCTTTGGTCCAGCAGCCGGATGAATCCACAGTGGCTCCTTTGTCTAACCATGTCCATGCTTCATATAGAGGAACGTCTTTATACAGATCAACGATTGATTCAGGAGGTAGAATTATCTTCTGTGCTGTACTACCTGAACACACTTGTACAGTTGCATAGAAACAAGCCTGTTTAGCCGCTACATCAGCAAGAGCATTACCTTTAGCTTCCGTAGTATTAGTTGTGAGATGTGCTTTCACTTTGATCACTGCTAATTTCTTTGGGAGTTTCATGGCAAACATTAAATCTTTCACTAATCCAGCATGCTTAATGGGGGATCCAGCAGAAGTTAGAAATTTTCTGGTTTGCCAAATGACACCAAAATCATGAATTACCCCAAAAGCATACCTGGAATCTGTGTAGATATTTGCAACCGATCCTGAAGCTAGCGTGCATGCTCTAGTTAAGGCTACTAGTTCTGCAGCTTGAGCTGAAAAATGATCTGGAAGACGACCTGAAGCAACTACTTCAGTGGTGGAAGTTACTGCATATCCTGCTCGTCTGTTACCTTCAATAACTTGAGCTGAACCATCAACAAACAACTCCAATTCTGCGTTCTCTATGGGAGTTTCTGCTATTTCACTTGTCGCTGCATATGTAAGCGTAACACAATCATGAGTCATTTCGCCTTCATCCTCTAACACAAATTCAGTCATTGCAGACATCATACATGAGGATGGGTTCGTGACTGGTGCACGCTGTATAACAATATTCGGGGCTGTGAGAGTTGCTAACCAATTTCCCCAACGGGAGGAGGTGACAGAAGTGACTTTTGCTTGATTCATTAGTGCGGACACTGCATTTTACGTTTACAGTCTGACCTAACACCATTCCTGATGAAGCCTGAAGCGCTAGATGAACTGCCTGTACTGCTCTGAGGCATGGGCCCATACCTTGAGCGACTATGTCAAGTTTACCGGAATAGTAATGAATTGGGCGTAAGCTGCCCCCATGATCTTGCATTAGACATGCAGTCATAAAGCCTAAGTGTTCATGGACATAAAGCACAAAGGGTCTATCAGATTGGGCAATTCCTAATGCTGGTGCTTGACATAGTGCTCTCTTCAAATCATTAAAAGCTTTGAGATGAAGTTCTTCCATACAAACAGTATCTGAATCTTTACCATGGCCTTTCAACAAATCATAGAGAGGCTGAGCAATCGAGGCATAGTCTTCAATCCAAGGTCTACAATAACCTGTTGTTCCTAAAAAGCGGAGTGTTTTAATGGTATTAGGCGGAGGTATGGCTTTGACTGAAGCCGCTCGATCCTGTGTAATGGATCTATTTCCTGCACCAATTGTTTGACCCAGAAATGTGACTTGCTTTTTAGCAACTTGAGCTTTGTGAAAGCTGCATTTGTGTCCTTTTTTATGCAAATAGTCCAACAATGATGCCAATTCAGTTTGATGTACCTCATGATCTGTTGAGGCAATCAAAATATCATCGACATATTGGATCATAGTGGACTGTTTTACCGGACATTCTGGGTCACACAAATCACGTCTGACAGCCTGATGATATATGGTTGGGGAGTTTTGAAATCCCTGTGGCAATCGTGTCCACTGGTATTGTTCATAGTCAACTGTGAAAGCTAACCATGGCTGGCTGTCAGAGTGCAACGGTACAGAAAAGAATCCATTAGACATATCAATTACTGAAAAAATCTTACAATCTAATGGTAAGCCATTACAAATTGTAGATGGATCTGCCACTAGGGGGGTGATTTTTTCAATATGTTTATTGGCTACTCTGTAGTCTATTGTAAGTCTCCATGTCCCATTAGATTTCTTGATGGGCCATATGGGTGAATTACATGGACTGTTGGTTTTAACTAGCACTCCTTGCGTCAGCAAATTTTCTACAATAAGTTTGATTCCCTGTATAGCTTCCTTATTAATCGGATATTGTTTGGTGACCGGAGGTGGAGTTCCTGTCAATTTAACTGGTTCTACACCTGTCAACAACCCACAATCATCCTTGTCTTTAGCCCAAATTGGATGATTCTGTAAGAAAGCATACTCGGGAGGGGTTGCATTATTGGTAGAAATCTGTGCTGAGGAAATTTTTATGCTAGTAGATTCTGAGGACATGTCTAAAGTTAGATTTATTTGTCTCAGAAGATCCATGCCTAAAATTGCACCTGTATTTAATGGAGCGCATAGTAATTTTGTAGTCAGAGTTTTTGGGCCAAATTGTACCTCTATGGGCGGAGTTTCATATAAAACAGAATCTTCACCTATTACACCAGTTAAACAAAGTTTGGTTTTCTTGTATGGGATGTTTAAACCTTGTGCCAATTTTGTAGGAATTACTGTAATTTCTGCACCTGTATCAAGCAAAAAATCAATCTCTTTCTCTTTTATGCTACCTTTCACAAAAATTCTTTGGTCATTGTGTTGGATTACAGGGGAAAGGTAGCTACTCACAGCCCCAATAATTAGTTTTTTTCCTGGTCTTGTTGTGCTCTTAGAAGAGCCTGAACTAACTGTCCTACAGTTTCAGTGGTCACTGGCGGAACTACTTCAGGGTTGTGTGCAGGCTGAGAAGGAGCAGAATTATGCATAGCATTTCTTTTACTATCTTGCAACTTCTTCCTACACTCTTTCTCCCAATGTCCAATTTTTCACAGTATTTGCATTTGCTTTCTCTTTTAGACCATCTATTGTCTTGTTTCGTTGTGTTAAACGTAGCTGCTGCTACTCTTACTTTTGCCTTGACATCAGCATCTCTTTCCCATGTAGCTAACCTGTCTAGGTTACTTCTGAGAGTTCTGTTAGACCAAGTTAGATCTAAGAATGGTAAAGCTTTTCTGTATTCGGCTACAAGGCCATCTGACCAGATACGAACCAAGGGTCCCTTGTCATCTAGACACTTTCAGAGTCATCAACAATTCCACTGTAGATTACAGCTGACTGACAAAATCTCTCAGTATATTCACTCACAGTTTCTTCTTTCCTTTGCACACAGGTAGTAATTCTAGACCAATCTATTTTGGGTCCTAAGATATTCTTTAGGATTTTCAAAATACCTTCTCTTAAATCACCCTTACTGGCATTTCGCAGTTCAGAAGTGACAGCAGATTCAAAACTGTTGAATTCAGATTCAGTTAGTATTTGTGACATCAGCTGCGTGACTTCTGCCAACGACATGTCATAAAGACGCATTTTACTGATCAATGTTCTTCTAAATTCAGAAAAATGTGTGCGTGCTGACGGTAAACTCTGAGATAGTCTCTCTATATCTTTAGGACATAAAGCTTTGGCAGCAGTTTGTATTTGCACAACAGAAGAATTGAGAGGAACACTATCAGTTTCCTCAATCCCCTGAGATCTTCTCCTAGCCCCACACACATGGACGGAATTTACAGGCACACAGTTACTGATTGGAGAGCTACATCTGTTTCAAAGAACGCTTGTAAATCAGGGTAAATGTTATCAGGCTGACTTACTTCCACATCAGTTTTTGCTGCATTTTCTTGAGGTTCAATTTCTTAGTCAAAGTGGATACCTAGCACGGAGTTCATTGTTCTGTTTCTCTAGCTCTGCGTTACGCTGAGACTGTTGTGTCGCTAGCGTTACACTGAATTCCCTGTGACAACAGATAATGCCTTTCACATTGTTCTTACGAATACTTGCTCCTAGTACCTTTTTACACTCATCTACGACCAAGTCTTGTCTGGATGAATCTCATATTTCTGCGTTAGTTTTGTCTAACTTTTTCAGTGACTATTAGGTCCATTTGTTCCCCTAACAGTGTTTGAATTCACTATCTGACCACAGAGGAGTCGCAAGACCACTCTTTTCTGTGGTTGGAATCAGCCTAGCATTCCTTCTACCATTTTGTAAGTTTCTTCGTACCACACAAACAAAACAAACACTTCTCTGATCAACAGAGGGTACACTTGTAAAAAAGAACTTAACTATTGTTAAATTTCCAAATTACCAACACTTCACACTTAACTTCCCTGCCTACAAAAAAGAGGATAAAACTAAATTATTAGCACGAAATGCTAACCTTCCCTGCCTGAAACAGAGGGTAACTAATTTTTAGCACGTAATGCCCAAAATCTTCCCTGCCTGAAAGAACAGAGGATACTTTCATCTCTAAAATAAAAACTTTAGAGGATAAACTCTTCCCTGCTGTAACAGAGGATAAACTTCCCTGCCTAACAGAGGATAAACTTCCCTGCCTAACAGAGATAAACTTAGTTAAACAAACCCTACAGATGTATGTTAACTCTTCTCTGACGGCACAGAGGATACACTGGTCTTAGGTTCTTTTGGATTAGAGACAGCACTCACCAGAGAGAAAAAATCAGTCTGGGAATCTTCCTTGAAGTTTCGCTGGATTCCAAAAGATGCAGATCTTTGTTTGAGCTTGAAGTTTTTCAGGTGAGGAAGCTGGAACTCTATCCGGGTCACGGCACCATCTGTTGAAAACTGTGTTCTTCTAAAGTGTAGAAAACTCAGAGAGAAGACCAGGAGACTTCGGATTGGATTGTCAGCAGAATTTCTTTATTCTATGACATGTGTTGTTATCTGCAGTCATCGAAAATCTCATCTTAAGTCATTTTTACAGGGTATCTTTATAGTCAGGATTGGAGGAGGGACTTTTTTTAGGTTGAGACAAAACATCAAAGAAGCATGAGGGCAATAAACCTAACGAATAAAGGTCAATCTCTCAGTAGTCATTGATCTCATTGACAAAAGGCACAGCTGTCCCAAGCCCAAATGGTCAGGAAACGATCTCAAGCACCTTTGCCTTGCCCGACACCTCTTAGTCAGGACGTGAATTCAAATCAAACATAGAATAACATTTGTGATCCTTCAGAGGCCTTTAACATTGTATTGTATGACCTGAGAATCAGGCTTTCTTCTGAATCCTTCACGTAGTGTCCTTTAATGTGTGTGCTTCTCTCCGTCCATATCTGAGACTCTGGGATTGGTTGAGTATTAACCCTGCTGATGTGTAGCTGGTCACATGGTGAGGGTCCGGGACTCAATCCCATGATGCCGCTCTCCCACACCGGATCGTAAATCAGCACGGCTGTGACTTTGGCCGGGAAAGAGTCCGACTGCATTAATTATTTGCAAAAAGGCCAATTACCGCTGAATATTTAACGATAGTATATAACGATAGTATGGACTATTTTTAGTCTTGTGCTTCTTACATGTTTCATTATCAAGGCAAAGCATTCTGGGATGGGAGAGGAGCAATGTGGGAAATGTACATATCTGCACACACACACTTACACACAAACACAGACACAGACACAAACAGACACACACACTCACACACACAAACACACACATTCACACACACAAACACAAACAGACACACACACTCACACACACACAAACACAAACAGACACAAGCACGCACACACAGGCACACGCACACACACAGGCACACACACACACACGGATACACTCTCTCGCAAACACACACACACACACACACACATGCACACACTCTCACGCACACACTCACACAAACACACAGATGCACGCATACACACACACACACACTCACACTCACACACACACTCACACAAACATAGACGCACACACACACACACACACACACACACACACACACACACAAAAAAAAATGCACAGGCTCACCAGGCTTACGGGGTAACTAACTATTCAATTAAATTCAAGATTATTTGTATAGCGCTTTTTACGATACAATCATAATGTGCGTGTGTGTGAGTGCGTGCGTGCGCGTATGTGTGCGTGTGCGTGTGTGCGTGCATATGCGCACATGTGTGTGTGATGCATGTATCTGTTCTGTTCTGCACAGGTACACCAGACTGACTCTACAGCGTACAGCCGAGGGTGGGATTCCTGTAAAAAAGTGGGTACAAACACAGCACATGTTAAAGCGATTCACCAGGCGCTCCTCAACATGTCTGTGTGTTCTGTCTTCCAGTATCTTCCGTCTGTTCTCGGCCGACAGACGGCGGGTGGAAAACGCTCTAGAGGTCTGCGGCCTGCCGACGGGACGAGTAAGAAAATACTTCATTCTGTTCAAACTCAACCCTTTTTAGAACAGCGGCGCTCACACGTAATGAACGATCAGCACACATCATGATAATAATTATACTAAGAGCTAAAAGCTCCAGGGTTTATTTGTGTTAATCGATTTGACTTCTTTAATGTTAGTAAAAAGCTTCAGGTTCTGGCAGAAACAGCAGTTATCACTCGCTGTCTGAATGCTATACTGGATAGAAAGATGCTTATTCTGTTGAGTATTTGATCTGAGACAGTCCCACACAACAGTGCATCGTTGTGTTCGCGCTGTGAAAGTCTACTAGGTCTGTTTACTCGAACACTGCTTTAATCAGGTGTGATGTGGATGCGTCTTAATTAGAGATGATGTCCTAACTATCGCTGAGTATACGATTACGACTCTGCTTATCGAGATGATTCTTATCTTACAATAAGATAAAAAATAAGATGTTTACGTGAAACATTTAGATGTCAAACATACACAAAGAACACAAGTGTTCTGTTGCAGGCCGTAGGCTTTTTACACTTAGGAATATCGCAAATAATCGCATTCAAAATAAAAGTCTTTGTTCACATAAATAATGCTGTGTATATTTATTATGTATATAATGCATGTGTATATTTCATAAAAATTGTATATTTGTGTATAAA
>QVTF01006105.1:5000-7500 GCA_003573665.1 Oxygymnocypris stewartii | reverse complement strand
TCTTCGTGTGTCTCTGTCTCTGTGTGTGTGTGTGTGTGTCTCTCTCTCTGTCTGTGTGTGTGTGTGTGTGTGTGTGTGTGTGTGTGTGTCTGTGCGTGCGTGTATGTGTGCGTCTGCGTCTTTGTCTGTGTCTGTGTCTGTGTCTGTGTCTGTGTTGTGTGTGCGTGCGTGCGTGCGTGTATATGTGTCTGTGTGTCTGCGTGTGTGTGTGTGTGTACCGATGTGCAGCGGCGCTAAGATCCGGCCGTACCTCACCGTAGAGCAGCTGACGGATTTCCTGAACAACAGACAGAGAGACCCTCGTCTGAACGAGATCTTGTACCCGCCCCTCAAAGCTGAGCAAGTGCAGGGATTGGTGGAGAAATACGAGCCTGACACCATGTTTTCTCAAAGAGGTTGGTAATTCGCCTGTCAGTCAAATAGACTCCGCCCACTCTCTGCTCTTTGATTGCTGAGAATTAAAGCTGTGATGATTTATAATGCTCATATGATGTTGAAATTAATACTTGCTAAGAGTTTGACTTTTTTTGATGGTCATAACCCAAAACGTCCCGAATATTTATTGTTTAAATGGCAGGAACAGCATCAAAGCCATGAGCTCATTAATATATGACCTGCCCACACCTATTCAGTGTGAGCTACACCAATCATAACAGGGCTTATTTACATATCAAAGTGGCAAGGATCCATTTTAACTGTAATAAGAAAATCAATAAACCAACAGCCTTTTGAAGAGACGTTTTCATGCGAAGAATGTAGATGTGTATGTTAAGAGCTGTACCCTGAATCAGAGAAGGCTTCTCTGCTGAACTCACTGCAAAGAACCTGTAGGTTTAAAAGATGCAGGATTGTAGTCCTCGTGAACCTCGTCTCCATTTATGAGCGTGCTGCATTAATGAAGTCTTCCTCCGTGGTGTTCCCTCACAAGGATGGAAAGGTGAGCGCTCCGCTGAGATGAAAGTCACCCTTTGCTGCTTCATTAGAGGGAACCCGTTCAGATGTCAGAGGAAGAACTGTGTTAATTAGGCGGTGGGATTCTACAGAGGGCATGGCGGGATTAATTAGCGTAAAGTGGCCAGAGGGACGGCTACACCAGATAGCCGCGGAGCCCCGAGAAAATGTACTGGAAGCGGCTGGCCGACATTCCAGCAGTCTGAGCTGTCTCTTCTGCTGAGCTCATGTGTTGATTTCATCTTAATGAGGAAACGCTCGCAGCATGCTGCTGTGGTGCGGTTGCATTCATTCTTAAAATGAGTTAGATTGGAATAGAGGTGTTCATTCCTGTTCCTGTAGATCTACTGTACCTGTACTGATCCGAGTGTTCCTTCAGTAGCTGGTGCTGGTGCTGGTGCTAGGATTCGTGGGAAGGTAGATCACCAGAAGCAGGACTGAGTATTTGCAGAAGGAAACCATCCAATGGTCTAAAGGCTCCTGTCCAGCACAGGATTGTTGATATGGTTGTTTTGTGGCACAGGGCAGATCTCAGTGGAGGGCTTTGCCAGATATCTGAGCGGAGAAGAGAACAGTATCATCCCTCCAGAGAAGCTGGACCAGAGTGAAGACATGACGCTGCCGCTCTCGCATTACTTCATCAACTCCTCGCACAACACCTACCTCACAGGTCAGCCAATCAGACACCTCGCACAACACTACCTCACAGGTCAGCCAATCAGATGCCTTGCACAACACTACCTCACAGGTCAGCCAATCAGATGCCTTGCACAACACTACCTCACAGGTCAGCCAATCAGACGCTTTACACAACACTACCTCACAGGTCAGCCAATCAGACGCTTTACACAACACTACCTCACAGGTCAGCCAATCAGACACCTCGCACAAGACTATTTCACAAGTCAGCCAATCAGACACCTCGCACAAAACTATTTCACAGGTCAGCCAATCAGATGCCTTGCACAACACTACCTCACAGGTCAGCCAATCAGATGCCTTGCACAACACTACCTCACAGGTCAGCCAATCAGACGCTTTACACAACACTACCTCACAGGTCAGCCAATCAGATGCCTTGCACAACACTACCTCACAGGTCAGCCAATCAGACGCTTTACACAACACTACCTCACAGGTCAGCCAATCAGACGCCTCGCACAAAACTATTTCACAGGTCAGCCAATCAGACGCCTCGCACAACACTACCTCACAGGTCAGCCAATCAGACGCCTCGCACAAGACTATTTCACAGGTCAGCCAATCAGACGCTTTACACAACACTACCTCACAGGTCAGCCAATCAGACGCTTTACACAACACTACCTCACAGGTCAGCCAATCAGACGCTTCGCACAACACTACCTCACAGGTCATTTGTGGTCTGAACAGACGATCTAGTGTCAATGTGGTTTCAGATGCTAATGCATGTAGAATTAGCCATTTGATTGAAGATGGAGTGAAAAAACCTCCCTGCAGTTTTTTTCTTGCACTTACATGATTGTAGAATTAGATATTAATGTCTGTATCATTTGAGCTAATGGCAGTA
>QVTF01006104.1:0-27996 GCA_003573665.1 Oxygymnocypris stewartii | reverse complement strand
GTAACTGACACTTTCGATGAAATGCTGCAAATTGGTGCTTGTCCCTTTGGTACCCTTGGGTATATGGGAAAACTTAACCTTAATGCGCTTTTTAGTGGTATATAGCCAAGGAACTGGGAACTAGATTTACTTTGGTGGTCTTGATTTATTGAAAGACTAACACATTGAAGTGTATAGTAGTCACATACACTTTAATCTGTTAGTGTAGACTAGTATAGACAGGTTTGGGCCAGAGCAGGGGTCAGTCATCATTTCATATTAGATCTTGAGGTTACTGCCCAACCGTTACCTCTTTCTTTTATGCAAGTGGACGGATAGAAAGAGCAGAAGTGGTACTTGCTGGACTATTAGAGATGCAATTTCCTTAAGTTTAATTGCATCATCTGTTGGAAAAGATATTTGCCTGGAGCCTTTTCACTTTAGTTTGTATTGACTCAGAGTTGTTAATGAAAATTAGACATTTTTGGTCTGAAGGGTCTTTTAAAACTTTTCTTACCGTCTCACACACACTTAAACATCAATTCCAATTTTGTTACTCAGTTTTCTGTTGCCTAAAAATCCATACTTTAATGATATCTACATCTTTCTGGGTTGCTCTCAAATTAAAGATGCTGTTAAATCAAATCTGGTGTATTGTGGCTTTAGTTCGTGTCTGTAGCTTTGGGTCCATCTATATAATTGTGTGCTGCTCAAAGTAAAAAAAATATATATATATATAGGCTATATATATATAAATATAAAAAAGAATATCTCTCTCCATAGTAGGAGGTGCTTCTGGCTAGCAACTGAAAGCTGTAAATCATATGTTGTTCAGAAAATGCAGTAAATAAATACTGTGAAAACTGTTTACATTTTCTAGTATGCACACAGTACAATATTAAATGAGCTACTGAATTCCCAAAATAAATAATAGCTACAAAGTATGTTACAATGCAAGTCAATGCAAAGCTTTCAACTTCAACCTCCATTTTTAGTGTGATGTATAAACCACAAGTAATCACAACTTTGACGTTTACCACCTCTTTTTGAATCATTTGGTCTGACTCACAAACATTATTTCATAGAACATTTTTATTAAAAATGCAAAGTAATTTTATTTCAAAGCAACTTTATTTCCAATGTGCAATATCATGAGGACAGCAATATAGCATACTACTAATTGATGTAAATGAAATCTTACTTGCAGTTTCTAACACTGTATACAGAGTATTCAGTAAGAAGCTATGGTTCACAGCTGTGATGTAAACTAAAGATTATGGACTATTTTAAATAAAGAGATAAGCCATTCCACATTGCCTGTACCAACTTCCTGTTTAGTAGATATAACTAGGAAGGAAAGCTGCATTTATCAAGCAATTTCACATGGTTTTCAAGGAAATTCATTTATTTATATATATATATATATATATATATATATATATATACACACACACAGACACACACACTGGCCCCTTTATTTGGTACACCTTGCTAGTACCGGGGGTCCAGTGCCTTAATTCTTCGTGGCATAGATTCAACAAGGTGTTGGAAACATTCCTCAGTGATTTTGGTCATATTGACATGATAACATCACACAGTTGCTGCAGATTTTTCGGCTGCACATCCATGATGTAAATCTCCCGTTCCACCACATCCCAAAGGTGCTCTATTGGATTGAGATCTGGTGACTGTGGAGGACATTTGAGTAAAGTGAACTCATTGTCATGTTCAAGAAACCAGTCTGAGATGATTTGAGCTTTGTGACATGGTGCATTATCCTGCTGGAAGTACATCAGAAGATGTGTACACTGTAGTCATAAAGGGATGGACATGGTCAGCAACAATACTCCGGTAGACTGTGGCGTTTAAACGATGCTCAATTGGTACTAAGTGTGCCAAGAAAATACCCCCCACATCATCACACCACCACCACCAGCCTGAACCGCTGAGACAAGGCAGGATGGATCCATGCTTTCATGTTCTTTACGCCAAATTCTGACCCTACATCTGAATGTTGCAGCAGAAATCAAGACTCATCAGACCAGGCAACGTTTTTCCAATCTTATATTGTTCTGTTGTTAATGTTCTATCCAGTTTTGGTGAAGCCTGTGTGAATTGTAGCCTCCGTGTCCTGTTCTTATCTGACAGGAGCGGCACCGGTGTGGTCTTCTGCTGCTGGAGCCCATCTGCTTCAGGGTTCGATGTGCTGTGTGTTCAGAGATGGTATTCTGCAATATATTAGTTGTAACGAGTGTTTATTTGAGTTACTGTTGTCTTTCTATCATCTCTAACCAGTCTGTCCATTCTCCTCTGACCTCTGACATCAACAAGACATTTTCATCCACACAACTGCCACTCACTGGATATTTTCTCTTTTTCAGAGCATTCTCTGTAAACTCTAGAGATGGTTGTGTGTGAAAATCCCAGTAGATCAGCAGTGTTTGAAATACTCAGACCACCAACAACCATCCCACGTTCAAATCACTTAAATCCTCTTTCTTCCCCGTTCTGATGCTCGATTTGAACTTCAGCAAGTCGTCTTCACCACATCTAGTTGCTGCCTTGTGATCGGCTGATTAGCCATTTGTGTTACCAAGCAATTGAACAGGTGTACCTAATAAAGTGGCCAGTGAGTGTATATTACTACTTTAAAACAAAAATACAATTACTATTTCCTCACTGTTGTATTTGAACTTGTTCCTCTAAATAATGCAACATGAAAAAACTTTAGTATATGAATTGCTCACGTGTGAAAGGCTCATTATTTGACATCATTCCCAGATCGCCTTCCATGTTGCTCTATTACATTTGTTAGGACTCTGTGTACTTGAGATCATTATTTCACATAAATGTATTGCTGTATTTTACTTATAGTGCAGCATGATTTGATTTTTGAGCTCCATAACATGCATTGTTTTCATGTTTTCAAATTAGTTTCAGACTGGTTTGTTGGTTTAGATTCAGAAGGCATCATTTTAATTGTGCCACAAAACACCTGCATCTCACAAGATCACATGGAACGTATATCATCAAAGAGTGTATTACTCATACTCAGTCAAATGACTTGATGTCTCTAATGACTATACAAATCTGTAAAGTAAATGTTTTGATGTGTGTTTATTTTGTGAGAAAGCAAATGATCTGAAAGGAGAGAGAAGTGTGTTTGGAATAAATGGGTCTTTAATGCAACCTTATGAATGTGTCGGGATGAGATGATGATGGGCTAATGTAATGGAAACCATAGATGCAATATTCCTATATCTGTGTTGGTAGATGAAGCCAAAATAAGAGCAAGTTTTGTCTTTGAACTTGCAGTGGCTGCATGTTTCACTGGCCATCAGACAGGACGATCGTGTTGTTGTCTTCCTGTGACGAGAGCTGTAGAGACATTCACACACACTGAACTGTCCATCAGCGCTGTAGGCATCAACTTTTACTATGAGAGAGAGAATTTAGGAATGACCTTGTCCACATGCATCATCTGTAATCCATCTAAAATCGGTCTGTTTCTGTTTCTTCATTTTGTTCTTTCTTGTTATGACCTTTCAAATAGGAATAGTTCATCCAAAAATGAAAATAAGCTGAAAATGTATTCAATCTCAGGCAATAGATGTAGATGAGTTTGTTTCTTCATCAGATTTGGAAAAATGTAGCATTACATCACTTGATCCTCTGCAGTGAATGGGTGCCGTCAGAATGAGAGTCCAAACAGCTGATAAAACATCACAATAATCCACAAGCAATCCAAATCACTCCAGTCAAATCTCAAAATGCGAAAAGCTACATGTTTCTAAGAATAAAATCCATCTTTAATGCGTTTTAACTTTAGACTGCCACTTCTGGCTAAAATATCAGTCCATAAAATTGCTGAATGAAAAAGTCTTTCTCACCTCAAAATCCACCTACACTATTTTGGACTGTTTATAAACGGAGCTTGATCTGTGCATATCTCGCTCCTGATTCAGACCAGATTACTTTTTCATTGGAGGAAGCGATATTATGGATAGAGGGTTTTCAAAGTGCCATATAAAAACCATTTTAGGTATAAAAAACATTGATCATCTTTAGTGTGAAGAACATTTTAATATTCTAAACAATCTTTTTTGTCCAATAGAAAGCTTCTATGGATGTTAAAGATTCTTCATGAAATCATAGATTCTGAGAAAGTACCTTTATAAACAAATGAATGGTAAAATGTTGTTTCCTGTTGTTGCTGTCAGAGAGGTTGAGTCCACCGCTGGACATTCAGCTGGAGACGGTGAACTGCACAGCATTCAGTGTCCGGTGGAAAATGCCCCGTAGACACGTCAGCACTATCACTGGCTACAAGGTACAAATCCTTCCATCTTTGTAAATCATAAAAAAGAGTGCCTCTCTTCTAATTGCATAATACTATTGTAGTTTTTATTAATATTTTCAATTTTTAGATTTTATTTGTGTGTAATTTTTATTTGAGTCTTAGTTGTTTTAGTACAGGGTGGTTCAAACTCGTTCCTGGAGGGCCGGTGTCCTGCAGAGTTTAGCTCCAACTTGCCTCGACACACCTGCAGGGAAGCTTCTAGTATGCCTAGTAAGAGCTTGATTAGCTGCTTCAGGTGTGTTTAATTAGGCTTGGAGCTAAACTCTGCAGGACACCGGCCCTCCAGGACCGAACTTGGACAGCCCTGTCATCAGGTTAATCCAGAGGTTCTCAATTCCAGTCCTCGCGCCCCCCCGCTCTGCATATTTTGCATGTCTCTCTTTGTTAACACACCTGATTCAGATAATCAGCTTGTTAGAAGTGCGCTCCATGCATGAACTGTGTTCCGATTGACATGCTCCCTACACAGGGTCCATTGCTCCCTACACAGGGTCCATTGCTCCCTACACAGGGTCCATTGCTCCCTACACAGGGTCCATTGCTCCCTACACAGGGTCCATTGCTCCCTACACAGGGTCCATTGCTCCCTACACAGGGTCCATTGCTCCCTACACAGGGTCCATTGCTCCCTACACAGGGTCCATTGCTCCCTACACAGTGTCCATTGCTCCCTACTCCCTGAGCAGGGAAATCCACTGAAGTTTACTTTATTTCGAAACATTCATTCATGGATTTGTGCTGCGCAACGTCTTCACGAGTGTGACATCATATACCTCTGTAAATATATACAATTTTAATTCATAATTATTTATTTATTTTATTGACCAGGTGTTTTACACGGAGATGAGGAATAATCGTCCGACTAGCAATGCTGTGGCCCTGGAAGTCCCATTGAGTTTGGAAATGCTCACAACTGTATGTCCCATCGCTTTAGGATTATTATTATTAATAATAATAATACATTGTTGTATAATTAATATAATTTTTTTATTAAAATAAGCTGTTTATATAATTGTATAATGATTATATAATTATTGTATTTTTAATAATAACTAAATACTATTGCATTTACAAATAATACAAATAAATGATATATATAGGCTACTTACTGTGTACTCACACATGTACATGAGTAGTTGATGTATCAATGTGTACTATGGTGTGACAACAAAAACCTCTAACATTGAAGATAAACCTCTCATACTATTTGTAAAACAACTTTCAAAACCAATTTTTATTTGTTAACCACTCACACACACACACACACACACACACACACACACACACACACACACACACACACACACACACACACACACACACACACACACACACAGACACACACACACACACACACACACTCACACACACACACACACACACACACACACACACACACACACACACACACACACACACACACAGAGACACACAGACACACACACACACACACACACACACACACACACACACACACACACACATATAGATAGATAGATACACACACGCACACATGCATACATATATGTATATATATATATATATATATATATATATTAAATAATAATAAATAATTACATAGAATAATAAAGGATATATTATCAGAGTATAGCTGATAATAACTGTACCACAGCTGAAATGAACAATGACTTCAGCAGAAATGTTGTTTTGTCTTACAGGGACAGTTTGATGGCCAAGCCAGCTTTGTGAGTAGATGTTCAGTATCTGTTTCTCTGTTAATGCCATATGGTGCTGTCTTGCATGCTAAGCTGTTCCTGTGTGTCTGTTAGGATGTGGTGATTGGGAACCTGAAGGTGGCCACGCTGTACCGTGTCAGTGTGGGGGCGTACGGCTGGGCAGGGGAGGGCAGACCCAGCATGCCCCGGGACATCAGCACTGGTTCTCTTGGTGAGCAGACAAATCCAAAAACATGCATTTTGATCCGCATTACTGTGCATTAAGCTCATCCGGTTTCTTAAGTGACAGAAATAATCAATGTACAGGACATTTTTCTCTTATTTTGTAGAAAAGTGCATGCCTCCTGCACCTCCGACCCAGCCTAAAGTGGTCCCAGTGTCAGACACAGAGCTGGCCTTGTCTTGGCGGCATGGAGAGAGTGAAGGAAGTGCACCTGTGCTATACTTCCTTGTAGCGTATATCAGGTAATTCATCAAACAATAAACATACCGACCGATAGATAGATACAGAAAGAAATATAAAGATTTAAAAAGTGCTTTTACTTGTGAGAAACATTTTCAGTCGACTTCAGGGACAAAGTCACATTGTGTTGATGTTCATTCATTTACTTTCAAAGAAGGAGTTTTCTGCAAGTTTTTCAGTGCATTTGTTGGCTTTGACTGATGTTTCTGCGTGTGATCTTTACCCTGTCGGGCCCTGTATGTCCGCATGACTCATGAAACTAATGCATTTCTGTGATAGATACTGTTCTAGAACACAACTAACCCATTCAGACCAGTTCAGCACAGTCTGCATGAGCACATCACACAACCGTCTGAATTCATGGAAAATTACTGATGATTGCTGTTCCTCTTTTTCTGTTATTACATTTAAAAATAATAGTAAAATCATGGAAACTACGAAATGATAAAAATGGCAGTATATGAGAATTATATAGTGACCAAAAATATGTGAAACAACTGAAAACGTTCGTATATTTGAGCTAACTAACTTACTTCTTCGTCTTCCAGATCTAACTTTAATCACTTAGGACATTCATCTAGCATCGTCATGAAGTGCAACTTGTTATCCTTTTAAAACCATTATATCCATATACATATACTGGGTGCTGAATGTTAAAGAAACACTCCACTTTTTTTGGAAATAGGCTACTTTTATTACTCCCCTAGAGTAAAACAGTTGAGTTTTACTGTTTTTGAATCCATTCAGCCGATCTCCGGGTCTGGCGGGAGCACTTTTAGCTTAGCTTAGCATAGATCATTGATTCGGATTAGACCATTAGCATCTCGCTCAAAAATGACCAAAGAGTTTTGATATTTTTCTTATTTAAAGCTTGACTCTTCTGTAGTTACGTCGTGTACTAAGCCCGACGGAAAATGAAAAGTTGTGATGTTGTTGGCTGGTTTGGTTAGGAACTATACTCTCATTCCGGCGTAATAATCGAGGAACGTTGCTGCCGTACCATGTGTGCAGCAGGCGCAATGATATTACGCAGTGCCTGAAAGTAGTCCCCAGCTAGGTAACTAGTTCTGAAATAGCAGGGGACTACATGCAGGCGCTGCGTAATATCATTGCGCCTATATAATTAACTGCAAACATTTTTTCTATATATGAACATTTATATATTCAATAAAAACTATTATTATTAAAATATTTAGTATTGATGTAGTCTTAACAAGTCCATATATTGTCTGTTATTCTCTATTTCTTGTCATTGAACAGAAGCTTTACACTTTTCACCTAAAGTGCACAGCAGATTTCTTACTAAAACTAAAATCATACAAAAATCTTACTTGATCTAAAATAAATATAAACTGAACTAAAATAAAATATAAAATAATTGTAAAATACTATTTCAGCTTGTCAATGCAACATTTCTAAGTTTTGTTATATACTAATACTAATAAATAAAAATAAATATAAACACATTTCAATTAAACCCAAAGACTAATGAAAATGACAAAAACAGAACTAAAATACTACTAATTTTGAAAACAGAAAATAGAAAGCTAATATAAAATAATAAATCAAGAGAACAATTGACTGAAATGTGTCCAGAGATTGTACATTTGTGTTGAGTATGTGTGTATTTGGGTGTGAAATTAGCAGGTTTGTAATCCTCCAGCAGATTAGACTCACTCCCCCAGAGACCGTCTGCTTCTCAGATTAACAACCTTTCACATAATCACCACAGTTTAGCCTCTCTTTAACATGAACACAGAACTGCAGATGTGTTTAATGACACGATCAATTCTTTCTCAGTCTTCAGTGCATCTGCTGCTTGCAAACTAGAATGATCTCATTTTGACATATGGCGTTTTGATTATTAGTGGTGTTTAATAAGGCACTACTGCTCATTCTCAGGTTTATGGATTTCTAATTAAATGCCTCAAATTGAATTGTGGTTGAAAGCAGGATGCGGAAATGCAATTTGAATTTGAATGCAAAGAAGAACATTTGAAATTAATTTTCAAAGAAATGTATGTGAATGTAATGTGTGAAGCGCCACCTGTAGAAATATGCATTTATATATTTCATCATATTTGTCAACCAGAGGACCAGGGTGCTATTTTATTATTATTTATATTATTTCATAGCTTTTATTTGTACATTTTCAGTTATCATTTTCATTTTTGTTTTGTGTTTGGGATTTAGTTATTTGTATTATTATATATTGGTAACACTTAACAATAAGGTGTCATTTGTTAACATTAGTTAATGTATTAACTAACATGAACAAACAAGCATTTATTAATTTGTGTTAACGTTAGTTAATGAAAATACAATGGTTCATTGTTTATTCATGTTAGTTCACACTGCATTAACTAATGTTAACAAACACAACAATGCATTAGTAAATGCTGAACATTACTAAGATTAATAAATTGTGTAGAATTATTGTTCAGTCTTAGTTCATATTTACTAATGTCGTTAACTAATGTTAACTAATGAATCTTGTTATAAAGTGTTACCTATTTATGTTTTTTAATTTTTATGTTTAGTTTCTAAATAAATAAACAATAGTTAGTTAGTTGGTTGCCAAGGCCACATTTCTCATTGTTATGTTTTTAAGTGTAAGATTTGTATTTAATATTTATATTTAAGGGTTTAAATATGCCCTGTCATTTTTACATTTCATTTTTAGAGTGTTTTAGTCATTTTGCAATTTTATTATTGCTATTTTTTTATATTTTAGTTTCTTAATAAATAAATAATAAAAAATATTATATTTTTTCAGTTTTAGTTTTAGTTATTTGACTTTAACTTTAACTTAAAAAAAAACTGAAATAAAATGTAGTTGCTATGCAACTTTACTCGTTTTCAAGTTGTAGAGTGTAAGATTTTCATTCAATATTTAATTTGAATGAAACTATTTCAATCAAGTTGAGGATTTAAATCTGCCTAATCACATTTCCACCTGTCTAACAATAAACCTGCAAAAAGTTCTTGAATTTGCTGTGAGGGCGAGACCTAAAGTCATAATTATAATCTTGGTCTGGACCCTAGCATAATCATTGCAAATATGTCTTCACATTTTCTTCAAACATTTTTGTTTTTTAAATCTAGTAGAGTTTTAGTGTTACGTGTGTGACTTGTGTGTGTGTGTGTGTGTGTGCGTGCGTGCGTGTGCGTGTGTGTGTGTGCGCGTGTGTGTGTGTGCGTGTGTGTGTGTGTGCGCGTAGTGTGTGTGTGTGTGTGTGTGTGTGTGTGTGCGTGTGTGTGTGTGCGCGTGTGTGTGTGTGTGTGTGTGTGTGTGTGTGTGTGTGTGTGTGTGTGTGTGTGTGTGTTGCAGGCCAGAGATGGACACTGAGTGGACGCACATCAGAGAGCCAGTAGAGTCAAACTCTATGGTGCTCAAGGGTCTGATTCCTGAGATGGAGTACCAGTTTGTCATCAGATCTGTGAACGCACACGGGATCAGCCCTCCCAGTGCCATCAACAAGCCCCGTGCACACTCTCGGTGAGTTACAGTACGGTCAGGACAGCACCTTATGAGAGCCTCAGGTCTGGCTACTGTAAGGGTACTGTTCACCATTGTGTTACTTTGGATAAAAGTATGACTATATGTTTATGTTATGGTTTATGTTGTGATCGTTATAGTTTGGATGCTCCTCACATGTTTGTTTGCATGCATGGTGGCTGGAAAGACCAGACTAATTAAATTAAGCATCTTAAAGACTGTTCATTTTGAGGAAGGTCCTCTTCTACATCACACAAACACCAGGAGGAGGAAGATTAGAGCTAGTAACCCACCCCAACCCTCCAGCAGACAGATTAAGAACAGAGACACACACATTTACAGTCTAATGACTCAGTCACTCAGTAATGCATCTATGCACTAATTTGCTGCTTAGGTTTTGTTGGTCAACACATCCAACAATTGGATCCATCCAAAAACAACTGGATTAAGACAACCACTGACCATATCATGTGTTACTTTTAGGTACAAATTTAGGTCAGTTTAGAAATGTAGTGCATTAAAACAAAAAGTAATAGCAACATTTGGTACTATTGTTACTGTTTTGGGACAAGGTAAAAACTGAATTGAGCATGTTGTTTAAATACTCATTTAATTCCTGAATTTGAATTGAGGTAAAAAACTTGAAATCAAATGTAAAGAAGAATAATTGAAATGTATTTCCAAAAGAAACATTCAGAAATATAGACATTTGCATTCAGTTTGTATATTTCATATTTGAAAAAAATAAGCTTTTGTCGACCAAGGTGTAATAGTGTTATTTTAGTAGTTATTATTCATACGCTATTATAGCATTTATTATATTTAAATTAGGTTTTATTTTTATATTATCAGTTTTCATTTTAATTTGAGTAATTTTGTTTTTTCTCATTATTAATATTAATACTTTAATAATATTAATATTTCTATTTAGCATTAATTTATTTTAATTTCAGTTTTGGGGATTTTAGTACTAAACTTTTTTTTATTTTAGTTAGTTGTGAAGGCAATATATTTAATTTTCATTTAAGTTAAAGTCTATTTAATTTGATTAAGTTTTAGTTTATTAACAACGCAGAACTTTTTTTCTCAGAATGCATGACCTGTGTTGAAGTTTTTGATTATTATTAAATGCAATTCACCTCTTTCTGTACAAACTGCCCCGATTTCTTAAAAACAAATAATAAATAACAGCAGTCGGGTTTCTATCATGTTTTTGAAATAAAATCATGTGTGTTTTGTGCATGAAATCATGATGATTTTCTCCTGCTTACTGTTCTTGGTATGAGGTCAAATGCCTGAAATATACACTGCTTTATTAAAAACCAGGTCCATCAGATACAGGCAGTGGAGACTATAACGTCTACATCTCAAACTCGGACGATGACTCAGATTATGACATCTTCATAGAGGAGGTGAGCCATCTTTTATGTTGTTAAAGAAACCTAAAATAGAAAAAGAAAGAAAATATAAACAACTCTTTTACAAAGAATGTGTTATTTAATCTTTCTGGCATTCTTCTTTTCATTTCTTGCAGATAAAGACATTTCCTAGCAGTAAGAAAAGCGGCAGACGCTCTCAGCTCCGCTCCCGCGTCGGGACACCCGGAAATGGAAATGTTGTTTATAAGATGCGTACACCTGTTTCCCAAAATATCAGCTTCACTCCAACAGCAGCGACAGTGTGGACCACATCAGCAACTCCTGTAACCACAACAACGCTCACTAGCTCCGCCTCCAGGACAACCACCACACCTATTATACCGACAGGCTCCGCCCCCACCACGCCTTCTCCCAGTCCGACAATGACTCCGTGGAAAGGCGAAAGACCCCGGGTCTATGATGTACCATGTGACGAAACGGTCTGCCCCCCCGACGGCTTCTGCCTCAACGATTACGACACTGGAGGCTCTCGATGTCACTGTAACCTTGGCCACCAGGGAGACTTCTGCTCAGAAGGTGAGTCAATAACCTGAATGAAGTAAATCAGTACATACTGTATTTCATGTTTAATATGAACTGCCAGCCAAAAGTTTGACGTTTTTATATTTTTGAATCATCATTAAGCATCATGACTCCAGTCTTCATTATCATATGATCCTTCAGAAATCAATCTAATATGCTGATTCACTGCTCAATAATTATTAGCTATTATGTGCTCAGTTACTGATTACTGATTGTTATCAATGTAGAAAGCAGTTTTTGTTGCTTATTATTTTTGTAGAAACTGTGATACATTTTTTCCATATACTATGAATAGCATTTATTAAAATATTTTTGTTTTGTTTTGTCATAAATATCTTTACTATAATTTTTAACCAATATACTGCATCCATGCCAAATACAATTATTATTGTCTATTTTTTTTAATCATACCTACCGTATACTTTTGAATGGTAGTGTATCATGGTATCCACAAAAATATGAAGCAGCACAACTGTTTTCAATATTCATAATGAATGAATATGACACTGAAGACTGGAATAATGATGCTAAAAATTCAACTTTGCCTCACAGGAATAAATTGCATTCTAATTGAAAACAGTTATTTTAAATTACAATCATATTTTACAATATTACTGTATTTTAACTGCATTTTTTAATCAAATATATACAGCCGTGGTGAGAAAAATAGACTTCAAAAACATTTTACATCCACATGTTTGGACGGCACATTATAGTTATGTTAAATTACCGATGTGATTTCACCATGCGGGGCTATGCAAGACAAACATTTTACTGTGATTTTACCATGTTACTAACTTCTACCGGACTTACAGAGATAGTTCACCCAAAAATACAAATCTGTCATCATTTATTCAACTGCACCTTGTTCCAAATCTGTTTCATTTTTGAGGGAACTATCCCTTTGAATGAAGCCAAAACCCTGTCCACTAAAAAGATGCAAATGAACATGCAGAGACTGTTTCTGATTGGCTGGTTTGTGAACTGGCTTAAAAAGTGCAAACTCTGACTCTTTTCTGCACTTTCTACAGAGTCTTGTGTGGTCAGCGAGACAAATGTGGTTTCATATGACACCTTTTCTTTCTGAAAACGTGTGGTATTTGAAACAATAAGATAAATAATCATTTAGAACGAATCATTGATGTCCTACAGGACTTTTGTGGTGCAATAGGCTTTTTCATCTCTTTTCTTAGTAGGCATAATACAACCAGGTGTTTTAGTTCGATTCAATAAGATCTAAAACCTTTCAAATCGACTAAACTCTTCTGCATCTCGGTCTCTCTCTCAGATGGGTGAAGAATTTGTGTCTCTTTTCCTTTTTCATTTCTTCCTCCATCCTTCTCTCTTGCTTCTCTGAGGTCTCTCGGGAGTGTGTAATCTTTGAGTGTGGAGGTTTTCATGTGCTGTTGTCTACTCCCCGGGTATTTCTCTCTATGTCTAACCTTTTCAGAGCGAGTACAATAACATTCCAAATCAAGTTGACTCCACAGACAAGATATTGCGTTGTTTTAAATCTCTCACAGTATTTCATATCAGTTTCAATATTTTTAAAAGCAATATTTGTTGTGCTGAAAATTGCAATTGCATGAAATCTCACTATTCTAGTGAGCTGAACTCATTCTGAGTGTCAAAACATCAGCTTGGGTAATGGCCAAATATACATGTCTGTTATTCTTTCAGCCTCTTGGGCTCTCTGTTTTCCATTTGTTCCAAACTTACCTGATACTAAAGCAACCTAGGCTGAATTATTATATTGTATTTCTTTCCAAAGAGAAGTCATATTCTGTCCACTTCAGATGTGTCTGAATATTTATATCCGGCAAAATGTAGTATTGCTTTTTAATTTGAATAAATGCTGTTCTTTTGAATTTTCGTTTCATCAAAGAATCCGGGGAAAAATGTATCACAGTTTCCACAAAAGTACAACTGTTTTCAACATATCTGATATAAATGATAATAATAATAATATGTTTCTATAGCAGCAATAATTATTTCTGAAGGATCATGTGACACTCATTCCAGTCAAATGATGATGCTGAAAATTCAGCTTTACATGACAGTAGTAAATAAAATGTTAAAATTTATTACAATACAAAACATTTATTTATAATTATAATTATATTGCCAAATATGTCAGTTTTTACTGTTTTTTTAATCAAATAAATACAGCCTTGGTGAGCAGAAGAGACTTCTTTCATAAACATTTAATCTCACCAACCCCAAACCTTTGTCATAAACATGGTTTAAAAGTCACAAAACTTGAATTTGGATTTAATTATGGTTTGGGCTGAGGGTCATGGCAGTGATGAACTATGGGATTTGTGCCCAAGAGATGAAACGCTCTGTAATCACAATGATGTCACAGATGATGATGACCAGCCAGAAAAACTGTCAAGCGGACTGAAATAAATCCTTCTCTATGACCTTCAGTCTATAGACTCTTGAGACTGAGACACACAGTATACGGAGGGTGTGTGCATGTACACATCTAAGATTGAAAAAACGAGTGTCACAGGAAGTGCTGTAACCGCTTAGCTTTGTGTCTTACAGGTCTGATGGTCAATTTCCCAAAGTTCTATGGCTACTCCCACGTGACGTTTGAACCTCTTAAAAACTCTTACCAGAGCTTCCAGATCAGCCTGGAGTTTAAGGTAATCACATATACAGGCAGACTTTGATGCGTTTGAGATCAGATGCTTATGAATGACTGCTTTGACCTCTCAGGCTGAGGCTGAGGATGGATTGCTGTTGTATTGTGGAGAGAATGAACACGGTAGAGGAGATTTCACCGCCCTGGCCCTCGTACGGGGAAAACTACACTACAGGTATCTCCGATTTTAAATACAGTTCTTGCTGTCAATTCAGCTCATGCTGATTCCAGTCAAGCTCTGTTTTGTAGCTAAATTTCACCTTGGATGTGCTCTATATCTGAAAGTAATCCACACTCAAGATTTGCATACAGGATTGTGACCTCCCCCCCACACCCATACTTCTATTGATAAATGTATAATTTATTTCATTTATATTAATTTATCAATTATGTAAGGGATAATCAACGGCTAGCCATTCATTAAACGATTTTAATGCACGACGTGGAGGCAAAGAACCGCCTGACGCGAAGCAGAGTGCATTAAAATCCTTTAAAGCATGGCTAGCTGCTGATTATCCCGCTTATTCCATGGTCAATTGGTCACTTACCAAGTTATAGACAAGTTAAAACTAGTATTGCTCTTTTCAGCACAATATTTGACCGAATGGGTAAAAATTACAGTTATTTTCCTCAGTTACGGTTCGTTAGGTCTTACAGTCTGCCAGCTTCAAATCAGACACAGAGATGAAATAGTGCGGTAAGACCATATTTATTTGAATGAATTATAGCATGTATTTCAATTACTTATTGATCGATCGATTGATTGATAGAAAGAGAAAGAGAGAGAGAGATGACAGTTGTGTGTACCTGCTTGCTGCATCTGCGCGTCTCTCTCTACAAACAATTAAGGTTAACTTTACTTCAAATACAGCTGGTGTAGACACGGTGTTACTCACCTATCGAGAAGAAAAAAAGCATCTTCGGTGTCCGATCGCAGGCCTTCAGCTCCTTGAGATCTCTCCAGCGCTGGAAAGCTGATCCGATCCGATATTTACACGGGTCCTACTTCTTGCCTTTTCGTTCCGCAGGCATTTTTTTATTTAGTTTTTTATCTGCCATCTCTATCTTTCTGTTGCTCGGCTCGGCTATTCACTGAACGCTCTCTCCTCCATATCATGAGTATACACGCTCCTTACTGCTGATTGGCAACGCGTTTGTTTTGATACTCGGCCCCGACTTTTTAGAAAAATTGCTTACCCTGCCTTTAATATAGAACGGTGATTAAACTGACCTGTGCATTAAACGGTTATACTGCCATAAGAATCCAGTATTCAGACAGACCATGGAATAATATTATTTAATGCAAAACTACTTTCACTTATCCTATTGAGAAATATTGATTCATTTCAAGGTTTTTTTGTCAATGAAATGTAATTGATTTTGTGATTATTAGTAATTGATCTTGAATTGTATGTGCACAGGTTTAACTGCGGTACGGGTGCAGCTCAGATCATGAGTGACAGCTCTATTGTGATTGGACAGTGGCACACGGTCACAGTATTTCGAGACGGCATGAATGGCTGGCTGAGATTAGATAATGACACACCGGTGTCAGGCCGTTCTCAGGTGCGCATGTTTTCATACACCAAATTATAAAATTATAAAATATAAAATAAAAGTGTTGTGGCTGGTTTTGTGTCATGTGCTGTACTGACCAATCAGCATCCAAGACTGGAACTATCCATTTTATGAAATGCCTCTGTTCTTTCTCTCTTTTAGGGTCAGTACACTAAAATAACGTTCCGCACACCTTTGTTTTTGGGCGGCGCTCCGAATGTCTATTGGCTGGTGAGGGCAGTGGGCACCAACCGTGGCTTCCAGGGCTGCATGCAGAGTCTGACTGTCAACAGTAAAGCCATTGACATCCGACCCTGGCCTAAAGGAAACGCACTGAGCGGAGCAGACATCGGTTAGTTCGACACACCTCAGAACTATGAGTGTCCAAATACATTTTGTCTTTATTTTGAACCGCTTTATCTATTGTTTTATGATTTTTAAATCTTAATGTCTTTTTTTTGTCAAATATTGTGCTTAAAGTATTCTTGTTTCAAATAAATGCTGTCCAGTTGGGGTTCGGCAGTTGATGAAGAGCTGATATAAATCATAAATGTCAAATTTAAATAATAAATCATTGAAAAATAAAAGCAGACAAAACAAAGCACTTACTATGAAATATAAATGTAATTTATATTACACTTACTAAAAAATGAAATATTTTATTTGTTTACATGCATGTCATGTGATCATTAACTAACTTCAGAGAAATTTGAAGTTTGGGTCAGATTTTTTTAATTCATATTTTATTCACCAAGGATGCATTAAATTAAACATAAGTGGCAGTAAAGACTTTCACATTTTCAGAAATTATATTTCTATTGAATACTAATAAATTCTGATTCTTGAAAAACAAAAAAATATCCAATAGTCAACCTTGATAAGAATAAGAAATGTTTCTTGAGCAGAAAATCAGCATATTAGAAGGATTTCTAAAGGATTGTGTGAGACTGAAGACGGGAAATTTGCATCACAGGAATAAATTACATTTTGAAATATATTAAAATGCAAAACAATTGTTTTCAGTTGTAATAATATTCTGTTCTATCAGTGGTTTTGATCAAATAAATGCACTCTTGATGAGACTTCTTTCAAAAATGTATTATAACTGCCCCCAGATTTTTGAACGACAGTACCATGATCTAATGCATTGATATTCAGACATTTTTAAATGTCCACATACAGTACATTGATATCACTGTATATGTGTACAATGCATCTTCTCATCTGTGTGTTCCAGGCGAGTGCAGCAACAGTGTGTGTGAGAAGGTCACCTGTGCTAATGGAGGAATCTGCTTTGCCAACCGTGCAGACGGCTTCATCTGCCTGTGTCCTCTGGGATATAAGGGCTTCCTCTGTGAGGAAAGTGAGTCACACACATGCACGCACGCGCGCACACACACACACACACACACACACACAACACACACACACACACACACACACACACACACACACACACACACACACACACACGCACACACACACACACACGCACACACACACACACACAGGTTTCCATTTTTTGTGGGTACTCTCCATAGGCGTAATGGTTTTTATACTGTACAAACCATATTTTCTATCGTGCTACACTAACCCTACACATAAACTACTCTTACAGGAAACTTGTGCTATTTCAGATTTTCAATACACTTCATTCTGTGTGATCTTTATAATCTTGTTTCCTTATGGGGACCACAAAAATGTCCCCACAAGGTCTAAATATACTGGTATTCCTATACTTGTGGGGAAATTTGGTCCCATAACATGATGGATACCAGGTACACGTAGGGTTGTAAATCGGATGGTTCGTCACAATTCGATACGATACCGATTCTCATACCCAGCGATACGATATTTGCTGATAACTCAAAAAATTATACGATACAATTACGATTCGATACAGGAGTATATCGATCGATATATCGATATTATGATATTATATACCTATTTTAAATAACCATCTACATTTTTATTAACTCACAAACGTAACCAAAATATATAACATGAACATAAATCAAAAAATGCTACTATGGGCTCAGTGCTAAACATCTTTTCTATAGTTTACAAGCAATAGCAGAAAATAAATACAATAGAAGAAAGACACAAGTTCAATAAACAGTGCTTTTCAGGTTTTTCAGCTCAGTCTAAAATACATTTTCAGGTACGCTACAGAAATGTAATAATCAAATGTAAAATAACTGCATAGTCTTCACTGTATAAATTAAATAGCCTATAAATGAATAGTTTTTGATATTACAAAGGTTATTTATTCAGGAGCAGTGAGCACTTGTATTTTTCTTTGACAGCATTATATTTATTATTAGTTTTCTTTCACTTTAAGAATGAAAGCACAGATTTAATAAACTGATACACATGCCTTTTTTCTCCACTGTTTACATTAAGACATGCTTTTCTTAACCTACTGTTTACAAGGATATTAGTAAAAACATGCATTTTGATGTAGTTTTGTCTGTATTTATTCATCCATGCACAAAAAAGCAGAGGAGAGCTCAATTCAGTATTCGCACAGAGATGACGCGGCTGTCTGTGATGTGCGCAGAAAACTTCTCACACAGCGCTCGACTGTTACTCCAACAATCCTGAGCGTCTTTTATGCTCGCCTCGTGCCTTCGGGCAGTCCTTATATCGAGTCCTGACACGTGAGATTGAACGAGAATGCACACGTTGGTGGTAATGCATGGACGGACATTATGTGAAAATGTGGACAGTGCCAAAATAAAGGTGCCTTTTTATACTACAGATATCGATATTTACGCGTGGCATCGATGCATCGTATCGTCATACATCGTATTGATATATCGATCCATATCGATGAATCGTACACCCTAGGTACACACGCTCACTCACTCACTCACTCTCACTCACGCACTCACGCACTCACGCACGCACTCGCGCACGCACGCACGCCACGCACGCACCCACGCACGCACGCGCGCACGCACGCACGCCCACGCACGCACGCACGCACGCGCACGCGCGCACGCACGCAGGCCCACGCACGCACGCACGCACGCGCACGCGCGCACGCACGCACGCCCACGCACGCGCGCACGCGCGCACGCACGCACGCACGCACGCGCACGCGCGCACGCACGCACGCCCACGCACGCACGCACGCACGCACGCACGCACGCACGCACGCACGCACGGACGCACGCGCGCACGCACGCACGCGCACGCGCGCACGCACGCACGCCCACGCACGCGCGCGCGCACGCACGCACGCACGCAGCACGCACGCACGCAGCAGCACGCACGCACGCACGCACGCACGCACGCACGCACTCACTCACTCACTCACTCACTCACACTCACTCACTCACACTCACTCACTCACTCACTCACTCACTCACCTCACGCACTCACTCACTCACTCACTCACTCACTCACTCACACACACAACACACACACACACACACACACACACACACACACCACACACACACACACACACACTCACTCACTCACTCACTCACTCACTCACTCACTCACTCACTCACAATTCAATTCAATTTCAATTTCAATTCAAATAAGTTTTATTAGCATGACTGCAGAAACACAATGTTGCCAAGCATTAATATATATATATACAAACAACAACATAGGTAAATATATAACAACATAAATAAAATCAAATCATTCTAAATAAATGAAAAGATCAAGTTGGTCAGTATCAAGTAAATCATGTTGAACATTTAGCATTATGAATGGTTAACACATATTTAGCAGCGAGTGCAGCTGTGTTATCACTCACACTCACACACACACACACACACACACACACACACACACACACACACACACACACACACACACACACACACACACACACACACACACAGATTGCATGTTTTTGGGGGAAATTCCATAGGCATAATGTTTTTATACAGTACAAATACATAAACCTACCCCTCACAACTTTAAAGTAAAATATTTAATTTGAAATAATTACAAAGCCCACTTTTTAAATTGTGCTTAAGTTAAGAAACAACGTTTAAAAGTGGCCTTTTATTTTCACTAATATGATATTATCTTCAAGTACAGTTTTTTCAAATATACTTTTAAAGTAAATTTGAAGTACACTACAAGTGCACATTTAATACAATTAAGTGTCTCCAAAACACCACACTGCAAAAACATACATATACTGTATGTCTTACAAGACATAACACACAGCCTTAAACACACAAACCATGACAAATGAAGTAGTAGTAGTAAAAATAAATACAATCTGCAGTTACCTCTAAACATATTTGTATTTTGTAGTAAAAATGTATGTTAAAAGTGTGACTAGGTCAGAAAGAAGTAATTGCACAGTTATTTTCAGGTTCTAAAATGAATTTGAACCAGCAAACACAGCCAGTCTCGTTGTGTGTCATTACCTGACTTCATATTTCTTAACACCTCTCGTTTCAGGTTTCCTGTTGTCTCTACCCCAGTTTAACGAGAGCATGTACTCGTACGCCAGCGCCCCGTGGCCTCAGCCCTCCCATAACTACCTGTCCTTCATGGAGTTCGAGATGACCTTCCAGCCGACCAATCCCGACGGCATGCTGCTCTACACCGATGATGCAGCCAGTCGTGACTTCCTGTCAATCAGCCTGGTGGGCGGATGTGTGGAGCTTCGCTTCGACTGCGGCTCGGGTGCCACAGTTATCAGGTGGAGTGTGTAGCGAAGTGCAATACATTCGACTTGCTTTCCATTTTGGTAGATGACTGTGAATCCACAGCTGGAGAATATTCTGTGAGGACCAGAAACAATATCATTGCTTCTGTTGTCAGGAGTGAAGAGGCCGTCGCTATGGACGTGTGGCACGAGTTACGTATCTCTCGTACGGCAAAAAATGGCATTTTACAGGTAGACAACCAGAGACCAGTGGAAGGCATGGCAGAGGTGAACAGTTTCATATTATTTTACAACATTTACTCTACTGTACAGAAGTTGGTTTCAGTAAGATATTTAAAAAAATATATTTTGGAATGTTTTATACTCACCAAGGCTGCATTTATTTGATCATAAATGCCATAAAAATTGCAATGTTATGAAAATTATGCAACTTTTTTTCTATTGAAATATATTTTTAAATGTAATTTATTCCTGTGATCAAAGCTGTATTTTCAGCATCATTACTTTAGTCTTCAGTGTCACATGATCTTCAGAAATCATACTGATATGCTGATTTGCTGCAGAATTTGGATTTTATTTTAAATTATTTTGTTATTATCAATGTTTAAAAGAGCTTCATATTTTTGTAGAAACTGTTTTTTTTTCAGGATTCTTTGGTAAAAATAATAGAAAGTTTTAAAGAACAGAATTTATTTGAAACATCTAGTAACATTATAATTGTCTTGATCAGTTTGATGAAAATTATCTAATAATTTATTAAAATAAATTTAAATGACCCATTATTATCAGGGAATATTCTGAATCTTTCAATTAACTTCATTAGTGATTTAGTTTCATTATTTTAAATGTAGATATTTTATATATTTTTCATTTTATCGTTTTATTCAGTCCCCATAATTTCACAATTTCACATAAAAACACACTTTTCACTTAATATGGGCTTTTGAACATCCTTTTATGATAAGACAATCTGTTCAATAGGAAATAAATATATAATACAAGGGATCTGAATGTGTTCTTATAATTTTGTATGTATGTAGTGTATTGTATGACAACAAAAATAATAATAATCGTTGTCTCTTTCTTTCTCTCTCAGGGTGCATTTACTCAGATTAAGTGTAGTTCTCCTCTCTATATTGGAGGAGTTCCTAATTATGATATTACTAAGACGAGCGCTGGCGTCCTGAAACCCTTCAGTGGAACTGTGCAGAAGGTACACCCTGAATACCACATATAAACATGATTATTAAGTTGTGTAAATTCAGTATGAGATCAACAATGCTTGGTGTTCAATGCTGCAGTTGAGTTTTAACACCTGACTATTTTCTACTGCACATGATCCATATGCAGATTAATGTTGTATTATTATTTTCAATCTTTCCTCCTGACCCAGATCACTCTGAATGACCGCACTATAGAGCTGAATCCCGGTCAGGCTTTTGGGGTGAACGTGTTGAACGCAGATCACCCGTGTGTGGAGAACCCGTGTGCTAATGGAGGAACATGCAGGCCGAAGTGGGACGGATACGACTGTGACTGTGCGCTTGGGTATGATGGGAAACATTGCCAGAAAGGTGAGAAAACAAACAACTCTAGGGCACTGAAGATCTGTCGTCCATAGTTTAGCTAATCCAGGGATAAGTTCAATATGCAATACTTACTGCTTATGCAGTTATTGCCAAATGCATAATGGACAGTATGTGAAAAAAACATACTTTATTAATTCAAATAGAGTAGGCAATATACATATAGTGCACATGTAGTAAGCAGTATGCTAGTATTTCATGCATAAAAGTAGGCTATGTTCAAAGTGGTCTACTAATTCATAGTATGTTAACTAAACACTAAAACTACTAAAATGCAAAGAAAAAATAGTTATTGAAATAAAGCAGAAATAAAATATAAATATTAGATGGGAAACTAGAAAATTGGATGGAAGTAAGTATAAGTTGAAGTACTAAAATTACTCAAACTAAACCTGAAATTAAAATTAATTAAAGCTATATAGAATAATAGCAAATGTATTTTAGTAATTCATATTATAATGGTTAACTTACATATATGGATAATTTAATGTTATTTTAATGGACAAAAACATAACAAAATTAAAACAAATCTATCTAAAATTAAAACAAAAGTTAATTTGAATAAATGCTATTATAGTAAATAAATAATATTAGCTATATTTGCCAAAATGTGCATTAAAAAATCAGATAACACTGCAAAAAAAGTATAATATTTTTTTTTAATAAGAATTCCACAATGCAATGCAGTAGATTTAATCTTCCATGTCTGTAATGACTTTGTTTAAAAAAAAAAAACAGATTAAAATGCAAATCTGTATGAATAGGATGCAAACGATGTAAACTACTTGGCATCGCGTAATGCATACAGCATCTGATAATATTAGTGTACGACTGAAACTAAACTCCTGCAGGAAGCGAGATCTCCAGGACAGGGATTGAGCAGCACACAAGCTGTATTTAGACTGAGATGTGACTCTGATATTCATCTGCAGACTTCTTCCATAACACTTCAAAATCATTCTTAAGCTTCTTTTATTCTGTTTTGTGCTCTCACTGTGCAGAATGTGGGAATTATTGCTTAAACAGTAAGTATTGGAGGCATATTCATGCCTGCTCTCTAATAACACTGGATTGAGTGTATTTATGATGTGTGCTGCCATCTAGTGAATGTAACAGAGCTGTGCACTCTTTCTTTCACTGTATCAGCTGTCACTGAATCTATTGAGATCCCTCAGTTCACTGGACGCAGCTATCTGACATACGACAATAGAGATATCCTCAAAAGGTAGAGAACTTTTGCTTTTACACTATATCACTGCGCTCAAATCAATAGAGGGAATTATCTCTATGCACTATTTCAGCAACTCTAGAAGTATTTATTCCATTCAGTTTTCTCAAAAGACTTTATGCCATGAACTAAACCAACCTGCTATGAAGTGAATTACAACATTACACAATTGGATTTTAAGCAAAACGGTACATGTACTTGAAAATCAGACAAAAAGTATATGTACTTAAATGTTTTAGTGAGGAAAGAACTACAATCCACTGAAGCACTGCAGATAACAATCAAATAAAAACTATTGTGGAATATAAAACTATTCATTTAAAGTGGTTGATTATAACATAAAAACAATAGTCTTATGTAAAATGTGCATTACATCATTTGCAGTGCTTCATGGGACAGTGTGTTCCCTGAAAACACTTTTGGGGCAATTTGCTCAATGCAACTCTCTGATTGGTGGAATTTTGCACTGCATCATGGGTAATGTAGTTTTTCCACCTTGAATTCCACCGTTTAAATAAAGTAATTTGAAATAACCCAAACAGATGGCTCACTATAAGAAATTTAAGTTGAGAAAAGTTTAAGGAAACCATCTTCAGCAGATTTGTGAGATTTCTCAACTTGTTTTTGAATAAACTGAAAACAACAAGTTTGAGGAGGAAACTTAAAAATCTGCTGAAGCTGGTTGCCTTAAACTTTGACGTTTCTCAACTTCTTCATCAAAAGTATATACCATCAAAAAACAACCTTGGAGCTCAAAGTAGGCCTGGCTTTATAAGTTAAAATCTATTACTCAAAGGAGGAAAATGGATGATTTTACTTCCAGAACCCGACTGTTGCACTCTATATGCTTTTATAAGAAGTTTTTTGTCTTTTCTGTGCATACTGTACATGCATACACACATGCTAATATAACGGTGCGTGTCTCTGCAGGGTATCAGGCTCCAGAACAAACATGTTCATGCGTTTTAAGAGCACGTCTAAAGATGGTCTTCTACTGTGGCGGGGGGACAGTCCAATGAGAGCAACAGTGACTGTCTGTCTCTCGGCCCTTCAAGACGGAGCGCTCATTTTCAGGTATAACAGCGTATCTGCACGCACCCACATGCTTAAAGACATGAGATATCAGACAATCGACAGATCCTTAGATCCTCCTAACAGCTCTTATTCTCTCTACAGTTATAATCTTGGTAGCGGAAGCCGCCACTGTGGTCATTAATGGCACATTTAGTGATGGCAAATGGCACAGAGTCAAGGCTGTCAGGTCAGACATTTGCCATTAAATGTATTTCTTCATCAAAATTACACATAATTCAGCATGTTTTTCAAGGTTCAAGGTTCTTTATTATTCGTCACATACACAATCATACAAGTATAATCAGTAGTGAAATGCAAGTAGAATTGAAGAAAAATACAGCATTTACATGAGGAAAGTGAGGAGAAAAAAATAACTCCCAGACTATGCTCCTTGGGGAGTACAGTGTGAGAACAGGAAAAACCCCTCAGCAACACAAAAGCACATACATGACAAAGCCACAGGGGAAGTGAATCCGGCCCAGCAAGCAGCCATCTGATCCCGCAGCCACTGATCCGGCGCTGGTCAGACCCGCTTGACCAGGCCAGCGGATCGAAGCGAACAGAGGCGAATGGTCGGGGGGGGGGGGGGCAATGTCTGTAATGTCTGTAGGGTGGGGGAGGAACGCAAGAGCGTCTAACTGCATTGCACACCCGGGGTAGATTGCAGCAACAGCCTTGCAAGGCCACTGTAGGGGAGCCAGAAAAAGATAAGATTGTTTTGTCTTTGGGGCGAGTAAACATTCCAATTTTTGCAGGCTACTCTCTGTCGTTTTTGTCCATTTTGGTCTCATTTTAATCAATTTCCCTTTGGTAAAGCCATGAACTTCTCCTTGGTAGAATCCATATTGCGATTATAGTCTCAATGCTGACCGCTCTTCCCACAGCTTCAATCATACGGGCAGCCTTGTGGGGCTTTGGACAGCTGTTCCCGTTTCTGAATTCTTCGATAACCCAGGGTAAAGCCTAATCCAATCAGCAAAATACCTGTTATCATGGTTCCGAAAAGGTAGATATCAATGTCCCTCCACGGAAAGAGCCGCGAGACACACGATTCGCCACCTCTTCCCACGCGCCATCGTATAGCCGGCTGCGAACGTTCCGTCGGGGCAGTCAGGTTCCCCGAAACCCAAGTTTAGATAGTGTCAATTGCATAAGAGACCAGTTCATCCATACTATTTTAGTTTGGAGAGCCAGTGCAGAGAGAGTCTCTCACGAGACAAGGGAGCAAAGCAGGGAAGATAAGGGTGAGGACGAGGAGAGAAGCGACCCCGCCTCCGTTGAGAGCCAAAGAGAAAGATGTAGGGCTTTTGTAACCCTACATCAAATATCAGGGCTATTTGCACCATTTAAAGCGGCTGTAGTTTTCTCAGTTTAACTGTCGAGATGGTTTGTCTCTTTTTAAAGGGATGGACAGTCTGGTAAACTAACCGTCGATGATTACGGAGCTAAAACAGGCAGATCTCCTGGAAAGATGAGACAGCTGAACATCAATGGTGACCTCTACATCGGTAAGAACAAGATACAGATTATAATAATGGCAATAGATGCTCATGCAAGATTGTGTATGAAATATAGTAGGAAAAAAACACTAGCATTTTTTGAAAGAAATTGTTATTCTGCAACGATGCATTAAATTGATTACAAGTGACAGTAAAGGCATTTATAATGTTAAAAAACATTAAAAATATGCTGTTTGTTTGCTTTGAACCTTCTATTCCCTACAGAATCCGGAAATAAATTGCAGTTTTGATAGAAAAATATGAAGCAGCGCACCCGTTTTCAACATTTTATGTTTCTTAAGCAGCAAATCAGCATATTTGAATGATTTCTGAAGATCCTGTGACGCTGAAGACTGGAGTAATGATGCTGAAAATACAGCTTTAATCACAGGAATAAATGACATTTCAAAGTCTATACGAAAAGAAACTGGTTATTTAAAATTGTAATAATTATGCACAAATATGGCTGTTTTTTGATGCATTAAATGCAGCGGTGGTGAGTTTTGAATGGTAGTGTGTGTACATGTATCTGTCTAGTTCTGTTGGTGATGTTGATTTCAAACTTCTCCAGGTGGGATGAAGGAGATCGCGCTGCACACTAACAGGCAGTACATGCGAGGTCTCGTGGGATGCATTTCTCATTTCACTCTGGCCACGGACTACCATCTGTCTCTGGTTGATGATGCAGCTGACGGCAAGAACATCAACACCTGCACCAACTGAACATCAGTATCTGTGATCCAAGAACAACATAACAACAATATCAGGAACACCAACATCTCAGACCTCAGCTGAGAAGAAGCCAAAATGAATATTTGCTCCATTCAACCCTTCAAAATGATCGTAGTTAGTCAACAGTAAGCTAGAACGTAATAAATGAGCCTGGGACATTGTATATGTGATGAGATGAGGATGGAAGGGTTCTCTTGTGAACTGCACTAACAACAAGAGTTGCGCTCAGTGTAAAAACAAAATGTAGTTGAATCACAGTAAATAAATATTATAATATTTCATAAGCGAGCATGCATATGACGGCAAGCCCAGCTTAGAGGTTTTTGTCTATCATGCAACATTTGATTTTTTAAAGCATACTGAATAGTCACAACTAAACATATTTATACGCATAACTGTTTATGTTTTCACATCTACAAGCCCTTTTTATGGCACTTACTGTATGATTCTGCAACCGGTTCTTAGTCAGATGGGTCCTCTTGTAATATTCTCCTCAAGGACAAAGGCAAATGTATTTTTAATTATGCAATCAGTATTTAGACTGACGGGTTTCTAGATAAAGATGGTTGTGATGAATAGTCTCTCTCTTCGGAGGTAATGTTTGCACTGTGAGTTCGTAGGCTGCTGGGTGGAAGGACAAAGTGATGTGATTTTCTTTCTCTTTAACGTCTCTGCCTCTCTTTTCCTTCTAGCTGCAAACTCTTATGAATCCCAAAGACTCTCTGATAGCTACTGTAGCTCTTTATTTATTTGGGTTTTTTGTAAGTTAATGGATGTCTGCAAAAAAATGCATCTCTTGATTTTTCTGCCTTGATGTTTTAAAAGCCTATCATTTTGCCATCAAAAATGTGACTTATTGATTTTATTGATAAAATAAAAATGTCAGACATTTAATTTTACGTGGGTGTATCTTTAAATTGTTTTAAAGAAGACGCTTGTCTATTACAATTAGCCACTTTGTAATTAGTAATTCAATTTTTCTCAAAAGAAGGTCAGAACAGTAGATATACCACGCGGTTGTTAATATTATATATTAACAGACAATTTAATGTTTTAACTTGTG
>QVTF01006103.1:0-27946 GCA_003573665.1 Oxygymnocypris stewartii | reverse complement strand
TTCTCTATTACAACAATATTAATACTTTTTAGTGTGACTTGAAGGTCCAAATCCTATTATCTACCATCTTTTATTTGATATGTTGGTTAACAAAGACTTCTATTGAAGCAAGGTTTCATTTTGTATTTCTGACACTGAATTGACTGAAGTCTGCAGTGTATGTGGCTTGCAAACTTGCATTGTCAATGAGCAGAGAAGACATTTAGACACTACTTCATTCTACGGGTCTCGTTACCTGTGGCTAGCTAGAGTTATTGGTTCACATATTATGAACACACACACAAACAGACACTGGTGTGTCAACTGGACACACATGTATTCTAAGTAGTGGAAAGGTCTGATGATTGCAGTGGTAAACTCCTGTGGAAGGTAAAGTCACAACTCAGCTTGCCTTAAGGCCATGTTGGGCCTATTCTTGTATTCCTAACTTGACCGAAAAAAAATCTAAATAAACAAATAATGGCCAGTGAAATAAAGGAGTAATTTTCTCTCATCATCCGCACCATTACCGGTCCATCCTGCGATGAAAGAAGGGAGGTACCACTAAGGGTGTGTGCATGTTGTGTGTGTTTATGGAAATAGCTTAAGGTTCTACTCAGCCAAGCATTATAATGCTAATTTAGAAAATGACAGACTTTCAATTTACCAAGCAGAACCTAATAACAAACCTTAGTGCATTGCCATGACAACGTATCTAGAATCAATGAGCGTGACCTTGTTGGATGGAAATAGTGTGGCGGAGTATATTGTGCTTGTGAAATAACGATAAGAAAGCGAGGGCTTACGACTTCAAGTTCTGGCGCAGAAGCTCTTAAAGTTCTGCATCGAGCTGATTAGGTCAATCAAAGAAACATCTTTCTGTCTGTAACCTTGTTACAGTAAGCTCAGCTCTCTGATAAATCCAACTTAGATTGACTAACTGCGAGAGTGGTGCAGCGCGTCTTGGACGGTGTGGGCGTCGAGGATTGTTGAAGTTAGGTCAACTTTATGGTAATGAGCTATGACACGGTTGTGCGGCAACCAATCGGAATGTAGAAGTCCTCCGCTTGAGAGGATTCCAGAGAACCCATTCCTGTAAACTTTGTTCCCATCACATTAGTTCCCAAGCATTTTCACACTAGAATGCTTGTTTTTCAGCGGGGATGCAATTCATTTGCTCAAAACAACACTGATCTGACCAATTGCATTCAGGCTATACTTCAATCATGGACAGTTTGGAATGTAGGGTGCACACAAATTAATGTTAATGTTAATTAATGACTCGGGGCTAGTAAATGTCTCCTATAAACTGCTGAAGTTGTTGAAATTAGACTAGCACTTAACCTTGAACACAAAACTACACCACAAACATGGCTTTTATTAGTTTATTTTGTTAGCAAATATGTGACTATAATTGTTAAGTTCTTTCAATCGATCAATTTCTTACTTTCACAATTCAAATATTTCATGAGGTTAACGTATACCCTACTTGTGGTCAGTCTACACAAAATCAACATGCTTGTTTCCTTTTCGGCTCCTTTAAATACAAGACCACGCGTTCAATCGTCAAAGCGTCAACACATCTTTCTACAGCGCCGTTGGCAGGGCGGCCAGAGAGAATTTTGACGCTCTCGCCGGCAGCGGTGTGAACACACAGTTAGGCCCTGTTTTCTTCTGGTATTAAGATGTGTTTTGGTCAATTGGATCACAAGTATATGAGGGGAAACACATTCCTGTTTAAACCTGTTGTTTTATTAATTTATTTTTGTCAACTTTTGACCACTTTCCTGATTTCCTTTGATTTAATATTTTAAAATAAGTGTGTGCCAATAGCCTCATGGTCTGTCGTCCTGAGTTCGAGTCCCAGCTTGTGGACATTTCCCGATAACCACCCCCCCCCCCTCTCCCACTTCGCTTCCTATCCTATCTACACTTTCCTTTCAAATTAAAGGCAAAAATACAAAAATCTAAATAAAAAACAATTGTGAAATAAGCTCAGCAATTTACTTATGAATGTGAAAGGAGACAAGGAAAATTATAGGTTGAGCAACAGCTTTAATTTTCTCTTATAAAACTGCCATAAAACTGAATCAAATAAAGTGGGTTTGCATTAGAATCAGAAATGGTAATTAAACATTGTGCTTTTGAAATATTTCACCTTAAAACAGATGGCAAAGTTTAAATCCCACCTGGCTAGTGCGCTTCAACACAGATCCAATGTTTAGAATTAGGTCAGTAGGCAGAGATTAGATACCACTTATTTTGTTTTCGATATGATACCGATACTTTAAAGGCTAGTATCGTCGATATCGATACCGATAACGATACAATGCTTCTAAACTGACATTTTTAATTTATTGACATTTAATAATCCATTAAATTACTAAGAGTAAAATGGGTAATGATACCCAACTTAACGTTATATTTTAACACTCAATATGCCTTAATTGCAACTCAATAGGTTATATTTTTGTTTACACATGGTTAGAAATATGTTTACTGTAGTGGTAACCATGGAAATCTAAAATATAGTTTAACTTCGGTCACTTAGTAAAATGAAATAAAACACACCTTGCTGATATTTTTTGTTTGAGTATCGATATATACCAATACGCCCATCCCTAGCAGAGAAGAGGCGGTCTTCACCAACATTCGACCAAAATAAGTGTCTACACTATGAGCGCAATCCAGTTGAATGTGTTTTCAACAACCTCTGGGATTGGTAAAAAGTGGACAAGCTCAAAAGTTTAGACCCTGTTTACACCTGTATTTATAGTGTTGTCCACTTGTGATTGATTGGCAAAAACAAATCAACCTAGTTGCAACCTAGTTGAAATTAACATGCTCAAAATAGACCCTATTTGGATTCAAACATGACGTTGACTGGTAATTACCTAGTTTGAATTATTTTTATCTTTCTTTTAGCAGGGTCAGTCATGTTTTGTTCTGGTGCCACCTTTGAAAATGTCATGAATGTTATTTCTGCCCAATCTAAAGAGCATGAAAAAAAATCCCAATACATAATGAGTACATAATGTCAGCATCTCCAGGACAGACGACTATTTGCTGTATTTATTTATGAAGAATTGAACAAGTTGATTTTAAAACAACTGAACTAAATCTATCTAAATAATTATCATTTAAAACTTTTTGAAAGAAGTCGCTATGCCTCTCCCATGCTTTTATTTTATTTTATTTTATCAACAGTGAAAAATAAAATGCAAAAGTAAATAGTTAAGAAAAAACTCTAGGAGCCACAAGGGAATGGCCTTTTCTGTTCTGTTGCATTCATTGATTCAATTAGAATTGTACTGATGATAAACATTTGAACAGTATCACAAATCAATCTGAAATGGTCAGGCTAGTTAGACTGACGTATTTAGTTGGTTTTAAAGGGGTTTAAAACCAGTTAAACGCCAGCTTTGATAGGCTGGGAGAGCAGCTAGATCAGATTAACCCAGCTAAAACCAGAAAAACAACTTAGGCTGGTTTAAGCATTGTTGTTTTTTTCAGCAGAGATTCAAGAGTCCTGTAGTTCAACTGAGGATTTCCATGGCCCAGATTCAAACACACCGAACAACAGATGCTGTTTTGCATCCATTTGCTGAAACTAAACGGCATTTACAAATGGCCTGATTTAACACTTAATCAACTCCTAACAATCATTATAGGAAAAGACTGACTGATTAATATACAAAGTTTATACTAATGATATTATAGTGTATGCTAATGGTACTGTGGTTCATGCTAATAACCATACATTTACCTCCCAAGTTTGTAAAAATTACTAATGTACAACCACAAAAAAAATTATATGAAGAAAACTTTTAAACAACTCAACTATTATAGAAATAATACGGAATCCTGAATGAAATATGGGCTGCAGTTTAAATACCAAAGTCCATGAGAAGTATATGAAGTGAATATACTGAATGAATATACATAATTCTAAAGTAAACTGAGTACAGAATCTGGATTGATGTAAGCAGTGTCTAGTAAAAGCTCATTACAGTTTCTGCTTTATCACTTTATGTGTACTTATATATACAACTTTATACACGTCACTTTGCATTTTGTATGGAAAATGCATTTAAAATGCATTTCAAAGACGTATAAAATTGCATTTTAATGAGTGAAATTAAAATGTGATCCCCTTTCAATCAGCCAGATTTCAGCAAGGGTTCTGCTAAGGGGACAGGACAACTGCACCGCATCAACAGGGACGATGGACGGGGCCATATACCATCAGGGTCAGGGCACTGAAGCCAGTCATGGCACTGAAAATGGGTCATGGATGGGTATTCCAGTATGACAATGACCCAAAACACACGGCCAAGGCAACAAAGGAGTGGCTCAAGAAGAAGCACATTAAGGTCCTATAGTGGCCTAGCCAGTCTCCAGACCTTCATCCAAAGGAAAATCTCTGGAGGGAGCTGAAGGTTCGAGTTTCCAAACATCAGCCTTGAAACCTTAATGACTTAGAGAGGATCTGCAAAGAAGAGTGAGACAAAATCCCTCCTGAGATGTGTGTACTAAGCCATGTTTTGCGAAGGAGTCAAATACTTATTTCACTCATTAAAAGGCAAATCAATGTATAACTTTTTATTTAAATGCGTTTTTTTCTGGATTTTGTTGTTGTTGTTATTCTGTCACTAAATGTGAACAATAAAGCATTTGAGTTTTACTAGTATGTCAATTTATGTTTACCCTAAGTATGAGCGTACAGTTGGATACTTATATGATATACTTTAATTAAAGTTTATTCAAAGTATGTTTTTTTTTTTTACACCTTAAAGATTTGTTTTATAGCGGAAGCAAGATAACTCCAACAGTCATGACTTGGCATAAGCAGATATCTCCACATTTCATGTTTCAGAGTTAAATAAAACACTTGTTTAATCTTTGTGATCTCCTCATATGTAGATGCCTGAAAAATGTTATTGTTGTTGTGATCATCATAGAGTGTATGGATGTGATTACATGCTATACACAGGGCTTTTCCCTCACCATTGTAACGCGCTGATTTTGCAGGGCTCCATGAAAACGTTTCAGCATTTATTTTATTTTCCTTTTACGCCCTGAAGAAGATATCACAGGTTCATCAACATAGTCAAAATTATCCATCCTCGATCACTTTTAGTCAGCTTTGACGAAACTCCTTTCAGCTAGCATGTCTTATCAAAGTGAAAGTAGTCTTGTCACCTGAAAGTATACGTGCGCTGATTCGCTAAAATTGACTTATTGGCTTCTGTTCACAAACAACAAGGGCACTTGTCTGCTTCTGAAATGGAAAGTGGATTTTTTACAAAACGTGTTTAGGGTTTAGATCGCGTTGTATGTGGAGAATAATGCATGGCAATCAGCTTATTTTATATATATATTTTTAAAGTTGCATTTTATGGTTTTTGCAAATAGACTCTTCATATATAGCTTATATATATATACTGTATATATATATATATATATACACACAGCCTATCTTCTACTTCTTTTTTTTAATCTGGCTGTTAGTGCCGATTCATTTTCCTTTTGGTGATTAAAAGTTTAAAGGGGTCATACTTTTTTTCCAAAAACATATCATACACTGTTCTGTATTAGACAGATAAGCACTTATTTGTGAATTGGTGCCCTTACTGTATCAGCACAATATATCAGATTTAACCGTTCTCAATGGTGTAGTCAGAATCGCTTATCCCAGCCCATCACCCACACCTCTCAGGTAAACATTATTATGGTTTGACCTCATGACACCAATCTCTCCCACACACATACTGTTTAAAGAGATGTGCATGGGATTTCTGGCAAGTAAAATTGTAAATATGGATTGAGTGAATGAATGAATGAATGAATGAATGTAACAGAACAGAAAAGGCCATTCCCTTGTGGCTCCCAGAGCAACTGCTGCCTATTGAAACCATAGTAGACCATCTAAAATAAAGCTGTCGTGAGGCCCCTGCCAATGAAAATTCAGTTTTTGCAAGAATCTAACAGAATCTAACTCTGTCTGGGTATAATTGAAGTTTGATAAATGATTTCCTCCTCAACACATAGAGTCTGACAGATTTGCTCAGCGTGAGCCAGTGGCTGCTGCTGCTGATATTGTTCATGGAAATGCACAATCATTGAGAAATATGCACAGCTACTTTCCAACAAACATTGATGTCTAGTTATTCATCATATTTAATTTATTTTCTTGGCAGACACTTTGAGGGACAAGCTGCATCTTATGACTCCCTGTTTGTATAAATGCTACAGAAAGTGCACTTATTGCATGTGATTTTGACATAACAATGCTAAACCACAATCTAATCGGACATTCTAATGATATTATGTATAATTTTAGTCCCCACACATTCAGATTTTTTTTTTTTGTCAAAATTGACATTTGAGGGGGTACCCATTCAAAAGTTACCAATAAACACACTTTAGGTACTTATATGTACCTTTGAAATACTAATATATACCTTCATAATATTAAGATTAGGGCTGTGTAATTGATCTAATTTGATTATCATCCGCATCTAGTCAGTAAAGCCAGTTTCATGATTACAATTAAATCCCCATCACCTGCTTTCAGATGGAGTGCCATTTACTACATAGAGCCATAGTTCACTGACAAGCTAGGCAATATCACGTTCATAATCGAAGGCGATTCGTCTGCCTGACTGACACGATTTGCATGCAATTAATTGCACAGCCCTAATTAAGATTACCAATACCATTTAGAGGTTAATAAGATACAACGATGTAGCTTTTGTACCATAGGCTATACCATAGTTACTACATGCAGCACTTACAAATGGTCAAAACAGTGTCATTTGAGGGGTAAGAGAAGGTAAGAATATTATCATTTTATACTATGCGGCCATTGAATGCTTGAATCTGATTGGCTGATGGAAGTTCTAAGGTGTGCAATTATTTTCAGGGATACGCACGGCGAACATAATTACAGGCAGGTCTTAACCACATTATATGTCCATTACACTTCGCCAAATGATTTGAGTTATTTCAAAGGTCCTTACAACCTAAAGCAGCAAAATAACCAAAACCCCACAACGAAACTGGCCAAACAAATATATATAGTAAACAATAGGATAAAATGACAGATAATTTCATGTTTTTGCCACAAAATAACATTTTATTATGTACGGAAAGCACATACTCTATCACTCCTGCTCTCTCTACTTCAAAGACGCACAAACAATGTTTGCACATGCGTTAAGCATATGCGCTAATGTTGTTAGCGCTACTTTGGTGATTTTAACAGTAAACAACTTAAAAACGACATGACTTCTCACAAGCGAAGTAACAACAAAAACAACGGCGCTGTTCGAGAAGAAAATGAACTTAAAGCTTTACTATTAGTAGAAACGCTATTGGGGAACAGTTTTGAGAGAGAGATGCACAGACTCCAGAGGTAGTCTCTCTCGCTCTCTCGTTACTTGGTTATGGACCTTTTTCACATTTCCAGGTTTCTCAGCAGCAGAAGTCGTCATAGTTGGGTTAACTTGAAGAGCAGTGAATGGGAGAGTTCCACAAATATATTTTTTGCATTCCCATTTTCTCAAATAGCAAAATAAAAAACTCTACGATAGTGTTTTCATGACTTTCAATAAAAATAAAATGAAGAAAGACTGATAACGGCAGTCAGAAGAGCAAACAATGTCAATTTTACCATCCCTCCCATAGAAGCTGCATTAGAAACACGCTCGCATTAGCATACACATTTTTTTTGTAATTTGAAGCAAAGGTACTATAAAACAAAGAAGAGTGTTATAAATGTACATTTATGTAGCCTACTTTTATGATTGCTGCACTTATTGTTTGCAGTTAAACATGACTAAGAAATAACTGTTTTTTTTTTTATTTATACTATTTTTATTTCTATGTTCAATTTGTGAAAAGGAGTTCAGTTAGGAGGTCAAAAGTTCAAGAAGCTCATAATTAATGTACAGTTCTGAGGACTAAAGAGAATCACGTGAAATCATACAGAAGAGAAGCCAGCCAGTTGAGTTTGTGTCTGACCAATCAGACCTTGACCAATTGTTTAGTGCCATACCAAAAGAAAACTTGTATCAGCATATCTTAATCTATTCTCATTTATGAAATTAGCACTACATATATCAGTTCCTGTTATATATATATGTATATATATATATATATATAAATATATGTCTAATTATTAGTGTTTACTGCTCTACAAAACATATGGTCTTTGCTTTGACTGGAAGATTCTAATTAACTTAATTGAACCCCTCAAGGGTTATTATGGGTTTCCCAAACTCCAGTTAATGAGTGCACAGAGTTTGCAGTGAGTAAGATTGTGGCGTGTTATGGAGGCCGGTCTGTCTAACTAAAAAAAGATGGTCAGTTTAATCACAACTGTTCTCAGTTCACTGAACACTGTTGACTTTGTAATAGATTTCTGGGGGATGTAAGGGAAATAATTATTTGCATTTTTTAAAGATAATTTATGACTTTCACATGTAACTACTGTATTTCCCTCTTCCAACAGTGCTCTTCTTCATTAAATGAATAATTGACCCAAAAATGATATGAGCTGAAAGTGTACTCACCCTCAGGCTGTTAAATATGTAGATACGTTTGTTTCTTCATCAGAACAAATTTGTAGAAATGTAGCATTACATCACTTGCTCGCCAGTTGGTCCTCTGCAGTGAATGGACCCAATCAGTATGAGTCCAAACATCTTGCTAAATCTGTTCCGATGAAGAAACAAGTTCATCTTGGATGGCCTGATTGTGAGTACATTTTCAATACATTTTCACCTTTGGGTTACCTAATCCTTTAAAGGAGCAGTTTACAAAAATGACACCATTTACTTATCTTATTTCTTCTGTGAAAAATCAAAGAAGATGCTTCAAGATTTTCAATACAATGATGTTAATATTTGCTATCACAGAAATGCATATAAAAGCAGTAAATTAGACACCAGCATATTTCATGTCATGCAGTAGATTTTATTTTGATTTATTTAATTTATGAACAGATTGGTCATTTGGTCTAAAGAATGAATATATGTGGATTCAAAGCGATGAGGGTCATTTCAAAGTTTTAGTATTCAGGGCTGTAGATTATAGAAGATTATTATTACAATTGCAGCCTAAATTTTAGTTTCTTACATTTGAAATATGACACACAAGTTGGACTACTTTTATGTCGACCCCACTTCTGTTGCCACTTTTATGCCATTTTTGGAGCTCAGCAGCATAAATCACCATCCATTTTCATTGCAGCTTGACTTGGACATTCTGCCCGACATCTCATCATGTGTTTCAAGACAGGTAAACGTCAAATGGAATTTGAAACGACATGAAGGTGAGCGAATAATGATAAATATAAATGTTGGGGTCAGCTATTCCTTTAAAACAGCTGTACTTGAAACTTTTCAGAGATTTTTGCTTTGTATGTAAAGTTTAGCAATAAATTCACCTCCCTAATATTCTGATAAACAGAAAAATATGCTTAAATATTAGGATTGCTTATGAGATCAAAACAGTACAACAGCAGACCTTGTAAAAGCATAGATTGTTTTCAATCCTTGGGGCAAGACTGAAACAAACACAATTATTACAATCTGATGGGTGTCTTAAAAGGGCACGGCTGAAGAAATTAGGACGCAAGGAAGAAAATCGTTTATATACAGAATGCTATTATTTTTTGCTTTTCATTAGTGGTTTTATCAGAAGTCATTACTTCCCAGATTAGATGAACTGATTTATGTACTTTACTCAGGTTAGATTTTGATTATGTCACATGTTTGTGCATTTTTCATTAGCCTCTGCAGAAGTGACCATTTTTCTACCTGGAATAACAATTTGAGTCTTTAATATTTATATTTATTTATAGGGTATAAAGGTTAAAGGCTTTTAAAGAAAAGAAAGTGATTTTGGAAGTAAAGAGTCACAAACTTTTTACAGATCTTACCTAAACAACTCTTTTTTTATTGACCAAAAATTTACCAGATGCACCAGGTCATAATGTTGACTTTGTGAATAAGTAAAATAAGTTATAATATTTTATATGGCAGATATGTCTATCAAATAAAAACATGCATTCGTAAAAATAAAATTGTTACATTTATTTTATTTTTTGTTGGGGCAAGTGCAAATGTTAAATATAAAATAATACCATAAAATAAAAATACCTTAATGTTGAGCCCTGCTATCCTTTAATATGAACTAATTAAAAAAGTATACTGCTGGTCAACATCTCCTAAATTATGTGTTAGGATCCGAAACAAAGCCACTGTAAAAACGAAGGTATTCTGCTTTGATGAGTCTTTTTTTTATTGGAACACAGTTTTTGCAGCTGACAGCATACTGCCAGTGAAATGTTTTTCTTGTTGCTAGTGGCATTATGCATCATTTCATGCTAAAAAGCACCTCTTATTTTGGAGGCTTTTACCCCACATCAGTATCACTGCAGTGCAAACGCAGCTGTCCTGAAAGGTACATCTAATGGATGATAGAGCATGACAGCACATTAGTTACAAGATCATGACATTTATTTACATGTGCCAGCTCATGTGTTGTTCATTACACGCGTTTCCATCCAGAAGGCAAGACATGTTCTAGAGCAATCAGCCATGGGCGAGCCCAAGGGTATTTTCATTTCGTTTTCCAAGAAGTGGAGGTACCAACACTTAGAAAATACCAAACAAACCTTCCGTTTCGATCGAAATGCAATTACTACTGGGATGCTTACTATAATTGCAGTGCTAGAAGTGAAATAATCTCATTTGCAGGATTTTGTATTCACATGTGTATCTGTAAGTGTTCCCTTGACAAATTAAGATATATTTGAATCTGATATGATACTTGATATATGTGCCATATGTGTATTGATATATTTATACATGTGTATCTGCTCTAATTTTACATTTGAAGTAAAACAAATTTGGGATTTGTTTATATTTTAAATGTTATAATTCAGTTTGACTTCCTTAATGAAAAGTTAAATGTGTATTTAAGGAATATTACATCATCATATGGAAATTATATTCTATTTACATCAGAATTTGGAAATGAGATTTACATCAGATTTTGGAAATGAGATTTTAGCAGCTTCTCCTCCCTGAACAGCATGACTAAAATAATGGTGTTTTTTCAACACTGAACTCCAGCTCGTTAAATCATGCATGCAGAAAATCTAAGGCAATGTGTGACAATTACTAAAATGATTGAACTTGAACTGAGTTGTAAAGGTTTTTGCACTTTGTGCTAAGACTAGAAGGTTTCTGCTGCTGTGCAGCTAATGTTGAACATCATATCGTATTTATGTTTTTTATTCCTTTAGCAGACACATTTATCCAAAGTGATTTTTTTATATCTACACTAAGTTTGTGGTCAGTAATTATTTTTTTTAAGAAAGTAATACTTTTTTAATTTGGTACTATAAAAACAAATTATTGAGCAGCAAATCAGCATATTATAATAATTTTAAAGGACACTGAATACTGGAGTAACGATGCTGAAAATTCAGCTTTGATCAAATTAATATATTACATTTTAATGTATTTGACAACAGAAACAGGTTTTTAAATTGTGATAGTATTTCACAACATTACTATTTTTACTGTATTTTTAATCAAATAACTGAAGCCTTGGTGAGCACAAGACACTTAAAAAAAATACCCCAAAAAACACAAAAACATTACCTTCCCACCATCAAACTTTTGATTGGTAGCATTTTATCTGTAGCTTTGTACCTTTGGGAACTGAACTTCTGATCCTGGAATTGCTTCCGGTGTGCTTTATCGGTTGAGCTACAGTAGCTCCTGTTTCCTTGTAAACTCGCTCTCTCTAAGGGCCACCATTTCCTTTATTTTCTTCCTTCACCCTTTGAGTCCTTCACAGTGACCGTTTCTCACCTCACCTGATTTCCCATCGCTCTGTAGGCCAGATGCAGCCTGCTTTTCCATCCTCCCTGGAGATGTGGCGTGACTCCTTTGCTTCCATTTTTATCTGCACTCAAGATCAGGAAACATACACACTTTGAAGAATCTGCCATGTCATTCCATCTAAGAGTCTGTCCCCGTGCTCGCCATGATCTCATTCGACGCCTAGAGCGAAAGTGCGGCCACATCAGCTGAAGTCTTTAAAGATCTCATGCAGTGCCAGTGCGGAAGTGCGGACTTCATGGGAAGTTTTCTCTCCCGTACTGACATATTTCCTATTTCCATTTCCCACATTGCCATTTTGATGCCGTGGGGCCTTCAAACAGCACACTTGAAGGTGTCATGATTTGTTTTTTACAATAAAAAAATAATTTTTCCACCCACACACTTAAAAATAAAGGTTCCAAAAGGGTGTTTTTGCAACGATGCCATAAAATGTTGGGTTCCATAAAGAACTTTTCAGTGAATGGTTCTAAAAATTAAAAAAAAAAATTAGAAGAACATTTTAATAATCTAAAAAACCCTTTGTGTAATGTAAAGGTTCGATGGATGTTAAAGGTTACTTGTGGAATCATCATTGTTTGCACGAGGAACCAATGGATCTCCATTGAATCATCAACGCTCATAAATCAAGGATATTATCTTTTCTTTTTGAAGAGTGTTGATGGTTCCATGAAGAACCTTTAATGTTCTTCCATATTCCATGTTTCCATGGAACATTTCCATTCCACAAAAGGTCCTTAAATTTTAATTATTAACATGTTCTTCACACTAAGGGGAAAAAAAACTATATTTTAAGAACTGTTCACTGGAATGTTCTTTGGGGAACCCAAAAATGCCTCATCCGGCATTGCTGTAAAAACCCTTTATTTTAGAACCTTTATCTTTAAAGCCAAAAATACACAGCATAATTTAAGCAGTCCTATAGATTACTGCATGTGACATGGATCTAATAAACTTGGCTACGAAGTGTGTGTAGACCAGGGGTGGGGAACGTTGATCCTCGAGAGTTTAGCTCTAACCCTGAACAAAACATAAAAAATACCTAACTACATCCTGAAGACCTTGATTAGCTGGTTCAGGTGTGTTTTGTTGGGGTTGGAGCTAAACTCTGCAGGGACACTGACCCTCCAGGATCAACGTTCCCCACCCCTGGTGTAGACTGTACGATGAGGACAACTATTAGGCTTGTTTGAGATGTGCCTCGCCTCGCCTGTACTGTAGGTGAGAGTAGGCATCTGCAGTGAGGGGAAGAGTGAAATAAGTGCAGTCAAGATGGACAGTTCTGACCTCTCGATGTGAAACAGATAGCCTACCTAAGAGATCAAAGACGGATCTCGTGTTATTCTCACTCATGTGTTGTGTTGCTAATTACCATTATATGATTTCAGTTCTGTTGCTCTGTTTGCACACAGAGATCGCACTGTCATAGTGTTTGGGAATGTTCATGCATAAATCTCACGGAATCAGATTAAAAATAAAACATTTTAGAATGCTACATCACGGTTTTCTGAACGAATGAGCATTAAGCAGAGTCATAAATCAGTCTTTCCCATCGTGCTTCTAATCAGCGCAGTCGATGGAGAGCAGCTACGCTCGACTGCACAATCCGACTCAGCCGCCTCGCCGTCGTGAGAGTTTTCACGTCAGCATGACATCAGAGCACACAACTCGTACACTTTTCTAACCGGCATGCATCTCGCGGTGATCACCGGGTAACTTCTGTGCAGATTTTGCTTTTCTCAAATGAGCCTATTGACTCGACACAGGTCGTAGACCGGTTAGGAGCCACGATCACAGAAATCGCCACGATTCCAATCTTTTGTCTGGGACAGCCGTAAATAGCGCAGTGTGTTTAGGACTTAATAGTGTAAATAATATTTTCCACTTTCAAGAACCTGAATGTTTAAAGGATGTTAGAAGTTCTTTGTGGAACATCAGTTCCAATAAATAACTTTTATTTTTAATAGTGCAGACTGAACTTTTATCTTCTTCTGCAGTTGTGTTGCAGCCTAATGAAGATTGTTTTGTTTAAGGACAGCTCGTTTGAAATGCTAATCCTTGTTTTCAGGTGTGCTGAAAGCTGGCCTGTAAGGACAAGAGCTGTGGAGGTCAGAACGGACAGGAAGCGGCTGTTTGTTTGTCTGGACACTTGTTTATGAGTCTGGCCATTATCCTCCTCATTAATTCTGATGGTAAATAGCCTAGCTCAAGATTGGGAAGGTTATACTGACCTCACACTTCTCCATAACAGCATGTTTGAATTATTTTACCCCTCACAGTGGCCGACTTTATCCCTTTGTTAGGGCAGATATTGTGTTTACGGCCTATATGACTAGGGATTAGCCACACCAGTGGCTTTTATCCACCAAGACATCACTGTGGTGACAGTTTTAGTTTATTTTAACAGATTAGTTTACTGAAGTCTGAACTTCTGGGGGTTAAAATTAAAGTTCGCTCATCATTTAAACAGCTTCATATTGGTTGAATCCTGCATGATTTTCTGTAACTTTTTTAACACAAGGCGGTTTGATTTACATTTAGTCATTTAGCAGACGCTTTCTCCAAAGCGACTTATTTATACAGCGCTTTTAACAATACATATTGTGTCAAAGCAACTGCACAATATTAAGAAGGTCTCCCTCCTCTTTAGCCCGGAGGACACTCTGAATCTTTTGATGATGTTATGCACTGTAGATGATGAGACTTGCAAAGCCTTTGCAATTTGACATTGAGGAACATTGAGTGTGTTTACATGAACCCTCTTAATGCGATTAGAATGAGATTTTGACAATATTACGATTAAACTCCACCCCATGTAAACGCAATACTTCGATCTAAATAATGATCAAGCATAATCATATTAACATAGGTTGCGTACACCGATTTTAATATAAATATACAGTCATGTAAACACCTTAATCGTAGTATTGCTGCTCTGAACAAAAGGTGCATGTGCTCGTGACATACATGAATGATGTGACACGCACCTGTAATAATACACAGATTAGAAATGACGGAGGGGAAGAAAGCATTGCATTTCTGGGGAAAACACAACTCGCTGCCAACAGTCTCTGTTCCTTACCCTCATCCAGAAACGACGAGTAGAACACGACGGCAGCGTAGGCAAATTAATTTCTGGAAAGACATGGAATACAACAACCATACAAAAGTGTTTTGCATTAGACAAAAATTAATTAAAACAGCGGCCAATAACACACCTGCTCTTTCTGAGTCTATCATTTGTGCTGTGCAGTGGGGTATGTGAATAATGGCATTAAAAAAATAACCACAGTTCTTAGCGAATAATAAGAATAATGGAAATGGCATGTACACGGGAGTGGAGAGGTTTGCTCTTGACCTGAAAACATCATAATACGATTAAGTCCTTACTCTGATTATTGAAAATATTCATATTATTCGTGCGCATGTAAATGTAGTAATTGGTTTCCACAATCTTTGTACGCACTCTTTCACAGATTGGAGAGCCTCTGCCCATCTTTACTTATGTCTTAGAGAGACTCTACCTCTCTAAAACATCCCTTTTATAGCTAACCATGTTACAGACCTGATGTCAAATAACTTAAATAGTTGCTAGATGTTCCCCCAGTTGAATCTTTAAAAATGTCTTGCTTTTTGTTGCCCCCTGTGGCAACTTTTTTGAGACCTGTAGCAGACATTAAATTTGAAATGAGCTAATTTTTTTGATCAAAGTGTAACATTTCTCCTTTATGTGTTATAAAAATGTGTTATGTTCTCTCTCTGTTCTATTGTGAATAAAATATTGGCTCATGTGATTTGAAAATCTTTTGGTTTTCCTTTTATTCAAATTCAAAAAACATTCCAACATTTCCGGAGTTCGGGTTGTAAAATCAGATGCGGTTGTCCTCGGCTCAATCCCAGGAACTTGGTGAACTTGTTGAGAGACAGATAGGCTTTGGCTCGGTGTTGATGCGTGTCTGTGATACGCCGGTCAGTTGGAACTGGAATTATTTCATGATTGAGCATGTAGAAGTTATTCTCACTTTCTAACAACATGTTAAAAACATACAGATTAAAACAATGGAATGTATTTGAATTTGAATTTTATTGTTTTAAAAACCGCTTGCAAATCTTTCATTATTTTATATTACCACAAAATATTGGAATCACAACATATTGAATAAGAAGAAATGTATGATAAGATTTATTTGTTTTATTTATTTAAAATTTTTGTAGGCCAGTCAGGAAAGTGTAACTTTGTTTATATACCCTGTGTTATCAAAATCAGTACGTTTCAGTCCATTGTGATGAGCAGAACAGGGTTTAATAGTTATTCATTAGTATTAACTGTTTCATTCATTCATTATTAACTGCCCCCATTTTCCCCCAAATGTATTTATTTTATTTATTTTGCTTGTTTGTTTGCTTGCTTGCTTGATTTTTTTTAATTCAAAGTATTAAATATTCTAAAGTAAATTTAGGAAATACATAATGCTTGTTTCTATAAATATTGTATGATGTTATTTGTTAAACAGACAACGGAAGTATCTTTTACCTTTTTTATTCTAATACCACAGAGGGTTAAAGTGCTTTTTATAACTATAACCGTTCTCTCTTGGGAGATATTTTCAATGAAACTGAACAGCAACTCTTAGCAGTGACCTACTTTCTTTTCTTACTGTGCTTCCCTTATGGTCAGGAATGTCACTTTCAGCAACAAAATATTTGACACGCTCAAATATATACATATATATATTTTTTCTAATTCCTTATCCTTAGCTCAGCACATTAGCTCAGTCTGTTACTGTAAATTAATTTCACGTCGCCTTCACAGCCAGAGTTGCCTTTGTAAATCAAAATGAATGGGAAAAAAAACATTTAAGTGGAAGCCCTGGTGTGAGAGAACTTTGTTTCAACTTCAGAACAACTTAATTTCCTATCGGCAAAATAATCACATCAAATGGCATTCTGTTTCATTCCCCTTTGAATGTGTGTTTGCGCTCAGTTTAAATCCATGCGAGTAATTTGCCGACAGGAACACCTTACTGGAGAAATGTTGAGTGGAATTGGTATAACAAATGTGACAGCAGCCAGTGTCGGCGTGGAGGTCTGACTCAACCGTGGCAATTATTTGAATAAATTACATTCATTTCTTATTTGGCTTCCAAATGTTTCATTAACTAAACATGGTGGTTTGTGCATATTTGAAACTGCTCCAGACTTTGTAATGGATTCATAGAGGAAAGCTTGAGCCTAAATTGAATTCTAAATTGCCAGAAATTTCTTCCATTTGCAAGTTTAAAGGAATAGACCATCAAAAAAGGAATTTCATTCTGACTTCAGTATTATTTTTCATTCTGTAGCACAAAATGAGGTGTTAGGCAAAATGTCCAAGTTTCTTTTGTCCATATAGTAAAAGATGGTGGTGTATAAAGGAACTATAAAGGGTAACCCATACGTGCTTTTTTTTTTTTTTACCATTGCATGAAATTGTTAAAAAAGACAGTAAACACATTTATAATGTTACAAAAAGCTCAGATGAGCTTTATTTGTCACATACACAATTATACAGAGTATAATGAGGAGTGAAATATGTTCTCTGCATTTAACCCATCCAAGTGTACACACTTGGAGCAGTGGGCAGCCGACTGTGCAGCGCCCGGGGAGCAGTCGTGGACTTCCTGTCGGAGCTGGGATTTGAACCCACAACCTTAGGTTACCTCGGATTCAAGTCCAACGCTCTATCCACTAGGCCACGACTGCCAAAAGATACAAATGTTACAAAATATTTCTAATTCACACAAATACCTTCATATTCATCAAAGAATCTTGAAAACAAAAGTAATTTTCCACAAAAATGTTAAGCAGGACAGCCATTTCTAAATTGGATAATCATAAGAAATGTCAGCCAAATCAGCATATTAGAATGATTGCCAACACTGAAGACTTGAGAAATGATGCTGAAAATTCAGCTTTGCATCACATAAATTAATTATATATATTACATTGGAAAACATCTCTCTAAAACATACAGATATTACCAACCCCCTTTTATCAATAAAATACAAATATGAATAAATAAATGAAAACAATGACACTAAAATGTCATCTAATTTTACAGAAAAAAGCATAGAAACCTATAGTCCTAGTGACTCGATTACTTGAAAATGTGTTAAATACTGTAGAATAACTTTTTTTTATTAATAATAGAAACTGAAGTAGTTATCCGAAGCAACCATTTGCTGCTTTTCCCCTGTGTGCAATATTAAATTAAAAGCTCCCTACCTTCGAGAGGCAACAGGTGGTCCATTCAAATCCATAGAAACTATACATGCTCCAGCCTGCTTGTAGTTAGTTCACAGGATAAATGTCAGATTGCCAGGGGGCTTGAGAAATTATGCTTTTAGTCAGAACCCCTGTGAAGTATACATACGAGTAGGTGTATTTAACTAGGATGTGTAAAATAGGTTTGCATGCACAAATCAAATGACTTCTTTATGTTGCTCTAAAGTCTAAAGGTATCTGAAGGACTTTTGCGTCCGTGAACTCGGTAGCTCTGAACAAACTTGCCATTTTCAACAGTCGCTGGGTTAAACCGGAAGCATTCAGATCAATGTTGTTTGCTTTTTAAATGACGAGCTGCTTGGTATGCAAATATATGCGCTCATTGAACACTTTCTTTTCCACAGTGGACTTCTTTCGTCTGTATTCAGCTGCCTCATCATGAAGAATGAAATTTGCATTTGTTACTGCATTATAGACTACCGACTCAGGTATGGAATATAGGCACCGACTTTCACATGATTTACATGCTCCTAATTAAATATGGATAAAAATGCATGACTGACTGAGACGCTTGTGCTGTGCTGAAAATCCTTTACACATTTATTGTACATCTTTCATTATGCTATACATTATCACCAAGTATAGGATTCAGTCTTGTTGTCAACTAGGTTTCTTCAAATTATTACAGGTTTTGTATTTCTTTTTGGGACTGATTGATCATAGGCCACATTTGAGGGGGGTCGGGCATTATTTGGGGATAATTTTGACAGTTTCCACTCAAAACTGAGGTGCATTCGCTCAAATGAATGATAATGGGTTTCTCTAGTCATAGACCAACATTGTTAACATCAAAAATCCTGTGTTAGCTGTAGAGTATTGAATACATTAAATTAGCTGATCCTTTCTATAGTGATGTGAAAGGGTGGCCCAGTTCACAGCTTTGTACGAGATCAGCAGGGTTTCTTTATTGATCAGAGATCAGAGTGAACAGACAGAGCATAGAGGTTCAGCTTGATCTCATTCTGGACGATTAATCCCAACACTTTAGCTGCCATTAGAAGGTTATTTCTTTTGATGGACTGCCTTTGTGTTTAGAGTCTTGCTTCCCCGGCTGTGATTGTCTCCTGTCAGGAACACCTCACTCAGAGATACAGTGATGTTGACACACTGTGTGCATCTCATCTGACCTTTGTTGGCTTTACCTAATGTAGTCAGTTTGAGTCATATTTATTTTTCTTGAATAAAATCATATGAATATTATGTTAATTTTAAATAATTATTAAATTATTTATTTTTCTATTTTCAGTGAGCTCAAGTTTTGAGTTTATTTTATGCATTACTAAATGTATTTATAACACCTAATGTAGACATCATTGGACATCCTTTCTAGCAATGCTACTAATAGGTGACATTTGCAAATGTTTTGTGCCTCTAATGAAACCTATTGTAAATGTGACAATGGGATGACATTAGTCTTCTTGTATTGTAATTGTTAATAGCATATAGGAGCAAAAGTGTTGCACTGTACAGGCCTGGTTTTAATGCCTCTGGAGGAGAAGTTGATGAAAATGCACCGTCATTTAAAAATTAGCCTAATTCACTTATAATTATCTGCTTTGCTCTCTGCTGTGCTGTATCATCACAAATGTGCTGGCTGCTTAGCCAAATTAATCTACTCTTATTTTATTAATGTTTCATTTATATACTCACTGGAATACTGTGCAATAGTTCACATGTCAGATTAATAAAAAAAACACACTTCTTCTAATTATAAGAAATACACTATACTATACTATACTACTATTTAATATACTATCCATTAAGGATGAAACGATTCACTCAACTCTCGATTCGATTCATGATTATTATTATGATTTTTTTTACAAAAATATTTAAGACCAATTATAAATTAAATGTGTCCTTTTATTATTGATTGGACAAAATGCAGCACGTGTCTTAGTGAAAATGAAATATAACACTATAATAATATACTAATATTGCACTTGCATATTGTTGCTCTTTTGTTGGTTTTGATTGCTTCTGTTGTCTTCATCCATAAGTCGCTTTGGATAAAAGCATCTGCTGAATAACACAACTAAATTAAAATTTTAAAACAAGCTTCAAATCAAATAAATAACACAAATCAAATAAATCTCTTCATATAAACAAAATAAGGTTTTGTCAGTGCTCTTTCCATTTAAAATGACAAGCAACCACTGCATTTGAATCATGATCCAAATAAAGATGCGGCATACATGCAACATAAGCCGTTTTAAATCTAAATGTAATTGTATAATTTTGAAATTTGAACCAAAAACAGAATGGACTGACTTTTTTCACAGTTTTGTGAAACTACTGTATACATAAATATCTGTATGAAATTAAAGAAGATGAGCTGAATGAGACGCAGATTCACTCTCGGCCAGCAGGTGGCTCTTTAAGCTTTGCCTTGGTTTCTGCTGTAAACAAAGCAGCGCTGCACTTATTAACTTTAATATGCATTATATACAGAGGCAAGATGAAAATAAAAAATACCCTCTAAACTTTTCTAAAGACAGTAAGTTCCCCTCAGACATATATTCATTTAAACTCCTACCCGTAACTGAATTGCGATTTGTTGAGCATCTCAATCGATTTGAATCGTCACTAATATGAATCGATTTTCAACCAGCTCGCAGATAATCATTACATCCCTACTATCCATCCAACATCCATCTATCCATCCATATCTCCATCCATCTTCCATATGTCCATCCACCAGCATATCCATCAAAATAACAATGGAGACCAGTGGCGGCTGCTGGTCTTTCAAAGAGGGGAAGCTCATTTTCAGCCAACATCATAAAAATTGTCGATTTATTTATACGTAAATTCTGCCCTATGTTCCTTTTTTAAAAATGCTCTAGCCTACTGAATGAATGAATGAATGAATGAATGAACTATCTAAAACAGGATATTAAACTCGGAGGAAATATGGGAATTCGGTTAGACTGAAACAAGGAATGTGGTGTATAATTGTGTGAAATGTATGATGATAATTGGCTAGCAATTTCGCCAAGCAAATACCAAGAAATAGGTTGAAGCAATTTGTCTTTCGACTACACTTGCGAAATCCACGATGGGACTGAACTCGAATAGTTTCAGCGTCAGCGACTTCTTATAGTACAAAATCGCTGTCAATTAAAAGGAGACGCAGTCTTTCGACAGACCCTCCAATCATCACGCAGAAGCCCGGAGTCCAGGCCAGCTCACTCCTCCATTCACCCCCAGAGACGCTGAGCATCCGTGGACGGGACATAATCACAGCATTTATCCAATGACCGTCTAGTTTCGAAGCACTGAAAAAAACTGTTCAAATCAGCCCCTTTGCTACATGTAGCTGATTCTGAACGAACTTGTCTTCGAGATGAACGTGTTCTAACACATTTTTAGTCAATAAAATGTTAACACAATAGTACATTTTTGACCATTATTTTTTGACATTATAGGGCAAGCCGAGCTTCCCTTGCAGTCTTAAAGAAATCCCCACTGATGTGGACAGATATAATTCATTTATTCACCTAATTATTTATTACTTACTTTATGTACTTATATTTTTGAACTGTTTTCTTTACGTTTATGCTTTTGATTGCAATACGCCCTCTCTTTCTTTTAATATGTAATATGCCCAGTTATTTGCTGTGAGTGGACTAAGAACATTATTAGTAAAAAAAAATATATATAATAATACAAATTTATATTTAAAAATAGACCATATATCATTGGTGTTTTTCTTATGTAAAGCATGTTATCACAGTCCATAGTTGTTGTGGTTCATTTGCCAGAATGTTGCTATAAGATTTGTTCAATATTTTGAGTTTTTGATTAAGGGTTGCTATGCGATTGCTGGGGTGTTTGCTTTAAACGAATGGTTGTTTTCATGGTGTAAAGTTCAGAAACTGCTCTCCCCAGCAGAGTCAGAGCGTAACTCCTGTCAGATAACATCACCAGGACGCTACGCTCCATCTGACTAGTAAGCCGATTCTCAAATAACTGCTATGATGACTTTTGTTCTACCCACTTAAATGATAGAAGTACTTGCAGTGTCCAATCTATACAGACGGTGTCTGTTCCCCGAATAGTGAGGGCAAAATATAAAAGTAATGCAGTATCTAGAGAAAATCTGATCCTGATTAAACCAGAAAAATGCCAAATAAATCAACAAAACAATATTTTAAACTTGGGCTCCTAAACATTAGGTCACTTAAACCAAAATAAGTTATTATAAATGAAATGGCTAAGTGGTAGAGCATTGCGTTAGCAGCGAAAAGGTTGTGGGTTCAATTCCCAGTGAACACACATACTGACAATAAATGTATAACCTGAATGCACTGTAAGTCGCTTTGGATAAAGTGTCTGTTAAATGCATAAATGTAAATGTAAATGTAAATGCTGTTTACAGAGAATGGTCAGAAAAAGAGAAAATATCCCGTGAGCGGCAGAGGTCAGAGGAGAATGGGCAGACTGGTTAGAGATGATAGAAAGGTAACAGTAACTCAAATAACCACTCGTTTCAACCAAGGTATGAAGAATACCATCTCTGAACAACACAACACGTTGAACCCTGCAGCAGATGGGCTCCAGCAGCAGAAGACCACACCGGGTGCCGCTCCTGTCAGCTAAGAACAGGAAACGGAGGATACAATTCACACAGGCTCACCAAAATTGGATGATAGAAGATTGGAAAAACGTTGCCTGATCTGATGATTCTCAATTTATCCTGCGACATTTTGATGGTAGGGTCCGAATTTGGTGTAAAGAACTCAAAAGCATGGGTATATATATATATATATATATATATATATATATATATAGGCACAGTACCACAAACACTTGACCAGGTTTTGAAGAGAGCTTCTGCATCTTGAGAGCAACCATTGTTGCTTTTAAGCTCATTTGTGTGAGAATGCAGGCAGCCAGTGGCTTTTTCGATTTTGATTACTCATAAAATGATGACCCAAAACACCTTTAGCTCTCTGTATAGCGGGACTGCTGTGGCCTCGTATCTGTCACATGCTTTCCTGCTCTCTGCATATTGAATTCGTCTGGTTCTGTGGGGGCTGAAATGTGTCTAATGCATGCTCCTTATGTGTCAGGAAAGCTTGCGTTTGGCACAAACCCCTGGAGGAATAATTGCAGACCAGAGTGCAAGCACTTTTTAATTTCTTCTTGCTGTGTGGAGCAGTATTGAGGAGATTTCCACAATCAGTTAGAATTTTTACTGCGAGGGAAAAAAAGTAGAAGTTTTTGCATTAGCTGAAGGAAGTATCAGTGCATGCACAATAATAATGTATTCGTTTTTAGATAAGTTTATTTCTGCTTTCAGAGCCACTTTGTCGGCAGTCTGAGAATTGACAGATAATGCAACAGCGCCTTTGCAGTGTTACCACAACCATGGACAGTTACATACAGTCAAAATAATTACGATTTTAAAATGTTTTGCTCACCAAAGTGGTAATTATTTGATCCAAAATACAGAAAAACAGTAATATTGTGAAATATATTATTACACTTTAAAATAACTGTTTCTATATTAATAGCCTATTTCAACATGTCATGACGTCAGTGTCACATGATCCATCAGCAATCAAAACATGATACACTACCATTCAACAGTCTGGGGTAAGAAAGAAGACAGACGAATGAGAATAACAAATGAATACTTTAAGGACAAAATGCATTTATCAAAAGTGACAATAAATATATATTTATAATGTTACAAATCATTTCTATATCAAACAAAACTAAAAATCTACAAATGCATGTATTTAGTTGTTTGTTTATTTGTTTGTTTTTTATTTTTCAGGAATAAATTACACATTAAAATAGTAAAAATGTATTTTAAATTGTAATAATATTCCACAAATTTAGCTGTTTTACAATATTTTTGTCAGTTAAATGCAGGCTTGGTGAAAATAAGATACTTTTATTCCAATTAGTTTTATTAAACTTTTTATTCACAATTATTCAAAAATGTACTACACATACACACAAAGAAAGAAAGTAATTCAAGTATACAAATATTACAGTGACACCATCATTTCTGGTTAGATTTTAATACTAAACATTGGGTAACACTTTAGAATAGGGAACACTAAGTCACTATTAACTACGACGTTTTCCTCAATAATTCATAATTTGCTGCTTATTAATAGTTAGTAAAGTAGTTGTTAACTTTATAGCTATTGGGTAGGATTAGGAATGTAGAATAAGACATTAATATGTGCTTAATTACTACTAATAATATATGCTTAATTACTACTAAGAAATTGCTAAAACTCTAGTAATAAACAACTAGTTGAGAGACCCTAAAATAAAGTTTTACCAAACATTGTCAATGTAAGTCAAGGAGATCTTCAGTTTTTATCAGAAGTATGACGTTTTCAAAACCCACAATAGATGCACAGAACTGAATTCACTGCAGGAGTTTAGTAGCTGGTGGGAGTGAGCGGGTAAAGCCTGAGCCCTCTGTAAGACGAAGAACATACAGCGAGTTTGAAGCTTGACCCATGTAAACGGCCCTGGATCTGCTGAGATCAACAGGTGTTATGTGTCAGAAGTCTGATCTCTGTACAGGCTCTTCAAACGTCATGCTGAAGAAGAGAGAAGATGTTTTATTCATCACATTTATACAGAATATAACCAGCAGTGAAATTTGTGCTCTGCATTTAACCCATCGAAGTGAACACACACCTGGAGCAGTTCGGTGCCTTGCTCAAGGGTCTCACCTTAATCGTAGTATTGAAGATGGAGAGAACGCTCGTTATTCACTCCCCCCTCCGACAATTCCTGCCGGAGCCGAGATTCGAACCCACAACCTCGGGTTACAAGTCCAACGCTCTATCCATTAGGCCACAACTTCCCAAAAAAATATTCTTGTCTTTTCATTTATTCACTTTACCCCATGTGTTACATTTGTCTTTTTAAAAACACAATATTTTTAGTCTTGCTGCTTATTTTTATTTTATTTTTTTCAGGTTACTGCGGTGTTGATTATGCATTTATTTTCAGCTGACAGTTAAATTGCTTTTTTCAATACACTGTGAAGAAAAAAAAAAGAGATTAATTATGATTCTCTCAAAATCTAGAATTGGAAGCGAGTCATTTTCTCTTACACAGATGCTGTTAAGTATAACTGCCATGCTTCACTTAACTGTAATGTATCTTAAGTTAATGTTGCATTGCAAGGATTGGCAGCCAAGAACAATGTAGTGTATTTGTGTATGTAGTGACAGAAGATGTGTTACACATGTATTCCTAATGAAAAGCAGTGAAAGTGCCAATCAAAACTGACCAGCAGTTCGAACAACAACGTTTCTCATCCATTGATCCCCTGCAGCTTTACCTTTTTTACTTTTCATATACAGTACTCTTTATATATATATTATATTTAATCTCTGTACTTCCATCAAAAAAATGTCTTTCCTGTCTGCTGAATTTAATAAAAGACTATGAAAAGTGTTTTTCTTTTTGTCTTTTTCTTTTCTTTTGGTTTTTCTTTTCTTTTAAATAATATTATATAAAATGCATTATGCACAATCAGAACCAAAACATGTATTAAGAAAGTAAATAAGGTCAATTTTAATTCCATGTTGCTATAGTGTTCAATCAAGACAGCTAATTAGCCAATTATTATGAGCAATAAGGTAGCTAATTTTCCCAGCAGGGAAATATATTTTTGGATGTTGTTTTAAAATATATCAAACTACCCATTTCATACTGCGAGTGATATATGCATAAATAAATTCAGCAAAAAAAACAATTCAACATACATTATATTGATCTTGGATGCTAATCCTTGCAATGCAACATTAACTTAAGATACATTACAGTTAAGTGAAGCATGGCAGTTATACTTAACAGCATCTTCTGTGTAAGAGAAAATGACTCGTTTCCAATTCTAGATTTTCAGAGAATCATAAATAATCTCTTCTCTTCCTTCACAGTGTGTTAAAAAAAGCTATTTAACTGTCAGCTGAAAATAAATGCATAATCAACACCGCAGTAAACCTGAAAAAAAAAAAAAAAAAAAAAAAGCAACAAGGATAAAAATATTGTGTTTTTATAAAAGACAATGTAACACATGAGGGGAAAGTGAATAAATGAAAAGACAAGAATATTTTTCAGCAACACAATTGTACTTTAAAACATTGGTTGTACAAATGCATCTGATGCAAGCTCTTCATATGCAGTACTCAAAATAATATAAACATTGTTTTTGATATTGTATTAGCTTTGTATGCCTCTGCTACATACCACATGCCATATCAGTCACGTTATACTTTTATAAATGTCAAATCAGTTGCAATATAATATTAGTAGTATACAAGTAGAATAAAATTGAGAATAAAACTATTTTCTGAAGGAAATGCAGAACAAAAATATATGTGTATTTATAAACTCATGTATACCTGAGATACATTATGAATTTATGTTCCTACAGCAATCACTGATGCTTGATGGGGAGAGATGGCTTTCGACATTCCTGTTTTCTGCATGAGGGGGTCTGCATTGATCATTACTGACTGATTTTGATTGGGCAGGATTGCACACAGATGAGTGTTGGGCTTTAACGGGCCTCTGCTCTTCAACACAAAGCATAGAGCGAGGAATCGGCACTCAGCTAGCATAATTAAGCAGGTTCTTCATGAGATCCAAGGCTGCAAAATCCAACCACGGGGTCAACAAAGCATAACAGTAGGATTCCAGAAAAAAATACCATTCTTCTTCTTCACAGAGAATATGATTTTAATGATAATCTATAAGTCTTTAAGAAAGATCTAGCATGAATTCTGAAGTTGTTGTTTTTTTAGAGATAATTTCTGTCATTTTAACTTAATTTCAACCTTTTTTGGTGAGATATAAACTCCCAATTCTAAGAATTGTGAGATTTAAAAGTTGTATGTACCTTTTTTTATTTTTTTTATTTCGTTGTGTGAAGATGTAAACTCACAATTATGAGGAAACAAAGTTAAAAAGTGTTCAATGTAAACTCATAAAAATGTAAACAAAGAAAAAAAAACAATAATTGCAAGGTTTTAAACTCAGAATTCCGAGAGGGAAGATGTATATTTTCTGTAAAAAAAATTGATTAATGTCACATCTGGTTTGGTCTAAGGCTTCAAATATATAATTGACTAATCGTTTTAAATCCCTGTCGTGAAAATGAATAGGCACATGATAAGTGCGCTGAAATGTCTGCTACTTGATTTTGCTCTCTATTGTAACACACTAAATGTCCTTGATCTCTGATGAGCTAAAGATTCATATTCTTAGTAATGCTTTCTCTGTGACAAACACTTCTCAAACACTATGTTTAAAATGTTTCATAACAAACAGCCCAGAGATAAAATGGATACACGTTTATGCTACACGGCTATTGAGTGAACTCACTAAAATGATTTGTATGAATCAAATGCTTGAATCTCTAAAATATGTCATGAACATTCTTTCATTAAATATCATCAGTATTTGAAGGCAGTTATTTACTTACCAGCTATTCAAAATAATTGATTTAATTATAAAGGATGTACCTCTTACACGTCTGCTGCTTAAAAACACATTATTGCTGACAACTTCAGGGATTAATATCATATTAAAGTTGAAAGTTGTTCAATATTCTAAGTATTAAACAAATACAAAATATTACTTTATGCATGCTCTTATTTGAGATAAATAGGTAAAAATGTGTAGGTTTGTTTCCAACCACTATTAAAACTGAGTTGTATGATGTAGTCAACACC
>QVTF01006102.1:0-27935 GCA_003573665.1 Oxygymnocypris stewartii | reverse complement strand
TGAGGATGATGATATGACCATTACCTCACTTGAAGCGTTAGGTCAGAAGCAAACAAACAGTTATTGCATTCAACTCTAAATCAACACAGCAACGTGATCACTTTGATCAAGGCAGCCTAATCAAGTCTGTCTGTCTGTCTGTCTGTCTGTCTGTGTCTGTCTGTCTGTGTGTGTGTGTGTGTGGTGTGTGTGTGTGGATCTGAGGAGAAATCACACACTGCTTCGGCTCAGTTTCCAGAAACTTATCTGACCTTGTTATAGTTGAGCAGTGACTGTCAGCTGGACAAATAAAGACACTTTATTAGTCCTGTTATGAATAAAAGTAATTAATACATTTAAATGTAAAAGATAGTATTTTATTAAGTAAACGAGGACCAGCTAAAATCCCATTTTCAAATGTCAGTTTTACTTGTTACCATAAATGTTTTGCTAATATCTTCACCTATACACACGGTCTGTTTTATTTTCATTTTTATATATTGTATATTAATTTAAAATAAAGTGTATATACAAAAATATATAATGTATAATTATGATGTATATTAATGAATTAATACATAAATAATGTAAAGTATTAGCACAACAACAGCAATAATAATACAAATAACCCACATATTTGTAATTCATAAATGTATTAATTCAAATTGTGTTTGACTTCAACCGTTACATTTCTAAACATTGTTCTAAAGCATTAGCTGCACTTTTACTGGCTTTACATTGAATATTGTATTTCTTTATTCATTGGCTTGTGTTTAATGTGGAAACACTGCTAAATTCTTCAGTGTGCAGTGTATCAGTTTCATATAATACAATAGTAAGTATGCTGTTCATAATTGTAATGATAGTATTGTGTGTGACAGCGGCGGGCCCTTCTTCTCGTGTCATCTGTAAGATGTCGTTCCACACCAGCTCTCGTGCTAGAAAACAGGATTTCTACCAGATCCTGGGAGTCCCACGCACAGCCACGCAGAAGGAGATCAAGAAAGCTTATTACCAGGTCATACTAGACACCTGACTACTGTGTGTTTGTCGTCTTATTGTGAATCGTGACCGGGGATAGTTGTCACAAAAATGTTCTATCTTAGTAACTATGATTTGAGTCAGAAGTATAATTACACAAATGCATGTTTTATACATATACATTTTCTATTGGCCATATCAATGTTTTCATAGTTTTTTGTTGTTCGTTTTTTTCTGTATTGTTTTGTTTCCATCATTTTTTATTATAGTATAAGATATTTTGTATTTTATTTATACGTAATACAATAAACAGATAAAAAATGGCCCTTAAATAGTAATCAAAAATAGTCTATAATACCTAACAATGACTGATATACTCCAGATAGTAATTTATAATATAAGAAAAGAATATTCTTCACAAATCATTAATAAACAGCAGGTTTGCAAAGTAGATGAAGGACAAACTAAATGTCATCTTAAATTTATGAACGTTTTTCAGCTCAGAAAAATCCCAAATAGTTTTGCAAATATAGGTTCCCATAAATGTTTGTTTATTTTATAATATAATATAGATTAATAATATATTGTTTAAAAGTACATTCATATTTAATATACAACATTAATACTATTGCATTAATATATAATATACTATGCTCATATAATTTATATATTTTAATTATATTTATTAGTTCTAAATCTATTTCTAATCAATTTCTTTATATTATACTTTTTTATGTGTTTGCTGGTATTATAAATATAACATTTTGTCCTTTTTAGCGTTCAAACTAAAGCTTCACAATCACATAATAAACAGCAGATTTCTAGTGTTTGATGAATTTTCCACATTTAGATGAAAGGTCCACTGGAGCAAAAAGTGTGACGACTATCTCCAGTCTAAATTTTGGCACTTGACAGTTTGTGTTTCTGTTTCTATCATTCAGATGGCAAAGAAGTATCATCCCGACACTAACAAAGAGGACCCTCAAGCGAAGGAGAAGTTTGCACAGCTAGCTGAGGCCTATGAGGTTTGAAGCGTTGGCTCTGTGAAAGCTTGTCCTGGCATCGGTGTGGAATAACGAGTGACTGAATGTTTTGTCCTCAGGTGCTCAGTGACGAGGGGAAGAGGAAACAGTATGATACGTACGGCTCTGCCGGGTTTGACGCGGGTCAGGCCGGCACGGGGCATCAGCAGTACTGGAGCGGAGGGAGCAGCATCGACCCCGAGGAGCTTTTCCGCAAGATCTTTGGCGAGTTTTCTGGAGCTCGAGGCTTTGGGGATTTCAACGCCATCTTCGATCAGCCACAAGAGGTCAGATGTGGTGTCTCTGGAGATACCGAGTGGATTCTGATCGAATTGTGAAAGCAAGCAGTCAGATTGGAGCATGCTGTTGATCTTTTTTGTGTTCAGTATGCACTGGACAATATGGGCTCTATGAAATCAGTTTTATGTAACCCAAATTCTAATGTTTTATTCATATATTTTTCCCCAAAAGAATACATTTTCTTGGATTCCAATTTAAAGAGGTCATATGATGATGCTAAAAAGAACATTATTTGGTGTATTTGATGTAATCAATGTGTTTACGCGGTTCAAACACATAATTTTTCACATACTGTACATTATTGGTTGCTCTTCTATGCTCCGCCTTTCTGAAGCTATTCTGAGAACGAGGCGTGCTCTGATTGGCCAGCTATCCAGTGCGTTGTGATTGGCCGAATACCTCAAGCGTGTGACGGAAATGTTACGCCCCTTCCCATGTTATGAATGCCGTGGTCCCGGCCTTTTATACAGCCTATGGTCCCGGCGCAACGAGACTAAAACCGGCTATAAACGAGACATTTGTTGCATTCAGGGGGACATAATTACTGATTATAATGAATCATAGGGTCTTTTTACGCGTTACGCTTGCACCACTAAAAACATCACCACGTCTGGATTTGTGATCATAGAAACGCCAAACAAGCACTACTCTACACTGCTATACACTGCCTTCGTTCATTGTGAATTCATTTGGGTGGTGTTTTGCAAATCTTCCCACACAGTGATGTAAAACATGTGGGTGCGTGTTTTAAATGAGGCGTTTTAGGGGGGCGTGGCAGAATCTTAACTTTGATAAAGAATATCTCTTTGGTTTTGAGACTTAAGTCTTTGCAACTTCAGGGATCTTATCTATGCACAATCAGCTTGTAACACTCCAAAGAGAAAGGAAAACTTGAAATCACATCATATGACCCCTTTAATGATTTAATTCAATTTTAGTCATTAAAGATGTCTAATTGAATTCATACATTTACATTTACATTCATTCATTTTGCAGACTTCACATAAAACTTCACAAATTAATCAATCCTTTAAAATTACGTTAAATTAAAATATAACCAAAATATAAGGCTATGATAAAAATAGCCTTATTTATGCATTTATTTTTGGAGGTGTCAAATTAATTTCTACACATTACTGTACTGTATAAACTTTACTGTATAAATTAAAACTTGGATGTTAAAATCTCTTAATGTTATATAAAATATTGACATACTACTAATAATAAGTATAATAACAATTTCTATTTTTATTAATATTTCTTTGAGAAGTAAATTTCACTATACAATAGTAATATATTTCGTAATATATCAATTAATGCACAATATATTAGTAGCGTTTTATAATAATTCCTCGTTAACTGGACTTTTATTTTTGCCTGTTGTCATGAAAACCATTGAATTTCTGTGTTTGACAAACCAGTGTGATTTATTCAACTGCAGTGGTGAATTGTTCTTTAAAACTGCAGAGACACGCAAAACATGGACATATTTTAATAGCAGTCCTTTTTAAAAATGTATATATAATCTATTCAAGAATGTAATAATTACTGATCCTCTTTCAAAGGTTTTGAGTGTGATTTATTGTGTAGCCTTGCTTCATTTATTTCAAAATGCGTCAATTTCCATGTCATCCTGCGCTAAACAGTAAATTCAATTTCTATGCTTGGGTTCTACAATTCTGTCTTCATTTTCCGCATCATTGAAATCACAGCGCCCTAGACGCTCCATGAATCCTCTGTTCTGTTTGCTAACAGTATGTGATGGAGCTCACCTTCGCTCAGGCTGCTAAAGGAGTGAATAAGGAGATGACAGTCCAAATTGAGGACATGTGTCAGCGCTGCGGCGGCAAAGGTCATGATCCCGGATCCAAAGTCCAACACTGCGGCAGCTGCAACGGGACGGGCATGGTAAGTGACGCCCTCGAGCGCATCAGCTCATTTAGACCGTGTCTGATGACTCTGCATCTGTGGTTCATCCCTGCAGGAGACGGTGAACACGGGGCCTTTCGTGATGCGCTCCACCTGCCGGCGCTGTGGTGGGAGGGGCTCGGTCATCACCTCGCCCTGTACGGCGTGCCGGGGGACGGGACAGACCAAACAGAGGAAGACCGTCACGGTGCCTGTTCCTGCCGGTGAGTTAGCTGCTTCTCTTCAGTGAAGAGACACTGGCTTCAGGGAATGGAGTGAGTTTTGAGGGTTTGTTTACTGTGACGTTCAGGAATCGAGGATGGGCAGACGGTCCGAATGCCTGTGGGGAAGAAAGAGATCTTCATTACATTCAGAGTGAGTACAATCACTGTTTTCAGGTTTCAGAAGCATGCGCTGTAGAGATTACTTTTAAGTCAACCAATCAGAATGAATAATTCGACAGCCCTGTGGTGTATATAAGAGTGTATATAGGTACAGTCGATATTATGTCTAAATGATCTGCTGTGTGCCCTTGGCAGTGCTTTCTGTCCCTATAGAAGGACTATTGGTACTTTATTAGTCTCTCAGTCTGAAGACTGACATCTCTTTGTAGTGATTGGACTGGATTATGCAGGAACATTCAGGGCTGTTGGCCGTTGTGATCATGTGTAACCCCGATCACATCCTCTGTGCTGTTTGTTTGCTTGTATATTTGACACTCATTGTTTGTGTTGATGCTCTTAGGTCCAGAAGAGTCCGATCTTCAGGAGAGACGGTGCTGACATTCACTCAGATGTCATGATCTCTGTGGCTCAGGCCATACTGGGCGGCACGATCAAAGCACAAGGACTCTACGAGACCGCCAATCTCTCGGTGGGACATTTAACGTGACCATATTGGTAAAATTAAAGAAGCAGTTCACCTAAAACGAATTTATGAAAAGGTATTCCCCCTCAGCTCATCCAAGATGTAGATGAGTTTGTTTCTTCATTAGAACAGATTGAGAACTTTAGCATTTCGTCAGTTGTTAACAAATGGATCTTCTGCAGTGAATGGGTGCCGTCAGAATAAGTCCAAACAGCTGATGATAACTGTTGCTTCTGGACAAAATGAGTCCTCTATTCAAAATATTGCTTTCTCTATTGGAAAAAGTAATCTTGTCTGAATCAGGAGAGAAATATACACAGATCGAGCACTATTTACGAGTGTACACAGTCCAAACCAGTTAAATATGTTGGTGGATTTTGAGATGAGAGGACAGCAATGAATGAAATGTTTCACTGACTGGAAGAAACGTTATTATGGATTATCGACTCAAATTTTGGCCAAAGCATTTGTTTAAAGTTCAAATTACTCAATGGATTTATTTCTTATAAGCATGCAGTTTTTGCTTCTTAAGACAATAACTGATGGACTTGAGTGGTGTGGATTATTGTGATGTTTTTATCAGCTGTTTGGACTCTCATTCTGACGGCACCCATTCACTGCAGAGGAGCCACTGGTGAGCAAGTGATTAAAAGTGCTTGTGAGCCAGCAGCCATATCACCCTGCTGCCCAAGACCGGTTAACCCTCTGAAGCTAAGCAGGGTTGAGCTGGTCAGTACCTGGATGGGAGACCTCCTGGGAAAACTAGGTTACTTCTGGAAGAGGTGCCAGCAGGGGGTGCTCGGTCTGTGTGGGTCCCAGAGCCCTAGTACTGTGACACTATACTGTCAAAAGCACCATCCTTCAGATGAGATGTTAAACAGAGGTCCTGACTCTCTGTGGTAATTAAAAATCCAATGGCCAAATTTCCCCATTGGCCTCTGACCATCATGGCCTCCTAATCATCCCCATACACTGATTGGCTTCATCACTGTCTCCTCTCCACCAGTAAGCTGGTGTGTGGGGCGTGTTCTGGCGCAATATGGCTGCCGTCGCATCATCCCCCCCCCCCCCCCCCCCCTTCTATGTAAAGCGCTTTGAGTACCCAGAAAAGCGCTATATAAATGTAACAAATTATTATTATTATAAAATGCTACATTTCTCCAAATCGGTCAAATATAAAATCAAACTCATCTACATCTTTGATGGCCTGAGAGTGAGTACATATTCAGCAAATTTTCATTTTTGAGTGAACTACTCCACAATTTTAGATATTCTTCTGCATATAATAACAGTTATTCACTCGGTGAATGTTTTTATAGATCCCATCTGGGATCCAGGCCGACCAGAGGATCCGGCTCTCTGGTAAAGGTATTCCACGGGTCAGTGGCTACGGTTATGGTGACCACTATGTCCACGTCAAAATCAAAATCCCAAAGTAAGTTTATGCACATGACATAAGTGTTTCTCATACTTTGATTTATTTTGTGGCAGCCCGCCACAAATAGATATTCCAAAAGGCTTTGACATTGTTGAATAAACATGAGAACTGCACGTTTCAAAATGGAAACCCAGGGCGGATGTTTTTATATATATCACTGTATTTCTGAAGGAAGCCGACTGTCTTCAGAAAATTGTGGATGTCATTTTCATTTCATCTTGCATGTAATGTCTGATAAAGCAGCGTTTGTAAGCGGAGCGCTGCTTTGTGTACAACTGTTACCTGGGAAACTTCTATTTCTCCCACCCTGCTGGCAGAGAATGAATTTGCATTTATATATATAGTGCAAGTCTGTGGAAAACACTGCAGAAAGGACTTGTTTTGCTGCTGTTTGAGGTTAAATTGATCCATCCGTATGTCTTCTGTCCAGGATGTTGACAGACCGTCAGCGAGGCCTCCTGATGAGTTACGCGGAGGACGAGACCGATGTGGAGGGAACCGTCAACGGAGTGACCAGCACCACCACAGGTACAGTCATTAGTAGATTAGTCACATCTAGAATCTGAGGCGCTAATGTTACAACCGGTACCTGTCTCTGTCCAGGAGGGGGCAGTAATCAGACCGGCACAGGGCAGAAACAGAAAGACCAAAGCTTTTTCTCCAAATTAAAGAGAATATTTAGCCCCTCCTGACAGCCACAAACCAGGTAGGTAGGATTAATGTTTTAAGATAACTCCCTGAAATCCTTTTTAATGATTGTAAGGTTTGGGAAAACCCTGAATAAAGAGCTATTTTCGAGGTTCGGGATCTGGTTTGTGGCTGTTTGTGAATTCAGTGCCTCCAAAAAAGTATTTGGACTTTAAATACAATATTAAAAATTTATTTTTAGATGATAAAATTAACAATAAGTAGATTAATGGTATATAATAAGCTCTGTATTTAATATAAAATGAGAGGTTTTCGTATACTGGGGCCCAAAAGGAGTGCTGGAATTGATTACAGATATATATATTATATATTAGTGTTGTCACGGTACCAACATTTCTGTATTCGGGACCGATACCAGTGAAAATCCACGGTTCTCGGTACCAAAGCAAAACACAAAAGCATGCTAATTAAAAAAAACACCATTTTTATTAAGTCAAACAAATTTTTTTTTTTAAATCAATGCCATTTTTTATACTTATTTAAAATTGTGTTTCAAGTTTTTCCACAAGTAATAAAAGTGTGAAAAACAGTAAACAAGTTTCACCCAAATTTAATTTGTCTTTCTAATTAAAGAAATTTAAACATGTTATTTTTTGGCAAATTTACTATTACTATTAAAACATGGAAGAAATGTTTGATTATGATTATTTCTTATAAAATGTAAGTTTCATAAAGGTTTTAAACAGTAGTAGAAGTAGAAATAGTATCACATGCATTCTACTAAATAATAGTAATATATTTCTGGCACAATGTCTAAACCGAACTTTTATTTTGTATAAATATTTATGTCCTCATTGAGACGGCAGATACTAAAATCACTGCAAGCGTCGCACGCGCTTCAGTGCAAGTAGTAAAAAAAAATGCATTCATTCAGTCACACAGAGACACAGAATATAGCGAAATGCATTCATTCAGTCACACAGAGACACAGAATATAGCGAAATGCATTCATTCAGTCACACAGAGACACAGAATATAGCGAAATTCATATTTGAATCTACTTTTGTGGCTTAATATTTACAGATACTAGTCCATATCACGATTTTATTTAAGTGCAATTACCTAGTTTTAATTAATTCATCCAAACTTTGACAAATTCTGTGACATTCCGTGCTGAACTGTAAATTCCGTTTTTATTACTGGATTCTGAGATTCCGTCTGCGTTTTCTGCATCACGGAAATCATTGGGCTGTATGGGTCAAAAACTGGGTTGTCCGGGTACTCCGGTACACCAGTACTTAAAAAAACCTGGTACCGTGACGTTTTCATTTTTTTAGTACCGACTTGGTACTAAAGTACCGGGTCTTTTGACAACACTATTTTATATATACACACTCGCTGGCCACTTTATTAGGTATACCTTGCTAGTACAAGTGAACTCCTTGTCATGTTCAAGAAACCAGTCTGAGATGATCTGAGCTTTGTGACATGATGCATTATCCTGCTGGAAGTAGCATCAGAAGATGTGTACACAGTAGTCATAAAGGGATGACATGGTCAGCAACAATACTCAGGTAGACTGCGGTGTTTAAACGATGCTCAACTGGTACTAAGGGTCCAAAAGTGTGCCAAGAAAATATCCCCCACACCATTACACCACCACCACCAGCCTGAACCATTGAGACAAGGCAGGATGGATCCATGCTTTCATGTTCTTTACGCCAAATTCTGACCCTACCATCTGAATGTCGCAGCAGAAATCGAATCTCATCAGACCAGGCAACGTTTTTCCAATCTTCTATTGTCCAATTTCGGTGATCCTGTGTGAATTTGTAGCCTTCGTTCCCTGTTCTTAGCTGACAGGAGCGGCACCCGGTGTGGTCTTCTGCTGTTGTAGCCCATCTGTTTCAGGGTTCGACGTGTTGTGTGTTCAGAGATGGTATTCTGCATACCTTGGTTGTAACGAGTGGTTATTTGAGTTACTGTTGTCTTTCTATCATCTCTAACCAGTCTGCCCATTCTCCTCTGACCTCTGACATCAACAAGGCATTTTCATCCACACAACTGCCGCTCACTGGATATTTTCTCTTTTTTGGACCATTCTCTGTAAACCCTAGAGATGGTTGTGCGTGTAAATCCCAGTAGATCAGCAGTTTGTGAAATACTCAGACCAGCCCGTCTGGCACCAACAACCACTCCACGTTCAAAGTCACTTAAATCCCCTTTCTTCCCCATTCTGATGCTCGGTTTGATCTTCAGCAAGTCGTCTTCACCACATCTAGATGACTAAATGCATTGAGTTGCTGCCATGTGATTATATTGACTTAACATGTAAATCATTCACGCGTAATGCTTCATTCGCGTCTGGTGTGAACGCACCTTTAGATTTTGGAATACTCTATGTAATCTTACACTACAAAATAATAACTAAAGAAAGATTAAAAGATAACATAATTATTTAATGAACCCTTAAATTAAATCACAATTCTATAATGAAAGACATAAAAACAGGCAATTAATCACAATAACCGTGACTATTTTTAGACTATTAATTGCCAGCCAAATTTCATAATCGTGACCGCCCTGTATATACATACTGCTGTCATATATATATTTATTTATATATAGTTTAGACATTAATGGCTGTGTGTTGAGTTATTTTGAGGGGAAATTTACACTGTTATATGATGTATACTCACTACTTTACATTGTAGCAAAGAGTCATTTCTTCAGTGTTGTCACATGAAAAGGTAAATACAATATTTATATATATAAATATAATATTTTCAAAATACATGCTGTATGTGTGCATTTATATATACATAAGAAATACACACACACATTATGTAAACAAAAACTTTTATTTTGGATGCAATTAATCACATTTAATTGTTTGTCAGCACTTGTGTATATATATACACACATTTATATATATATATATATCAGACGCGATTTCTTTAAGACTGCAAGGGAAGCTCAGCTTCCCCTATAATTGTCAAAAAATGAATGGTCAAATATATGTACTATTATGTTAACATTTTATTGACTAAAAATGCGTTAAACACGTTCATCTCGAACGAAAACAATTTCGTTCAGAATCAGCTACTTAGGTCGGCTGACTCGATTTCCTTCTTATTCATTCCCGTAGCGTACAGTGCATTACTCTGTTGAAGCCCAGCGTCCATTGACTTCAATGGGGCTGCTTTAAACAGTTTTTTTCAGTGCTTAGAAACAAGACGGTCATTGGATAATGCTGCGATTATGTCCCGCCCACGGACGCTCAGCGTCTCTGGGATGAATGGAGGAGTGGGCTGGCCCGGACTCCGAGCGTCTGCGTGATGATTGGAGGGTCTGTTGAAAGACTGCATCTCCTTTTGATTGACAGCGATTTTGTACTATAAAAGTCACTGACACTGAAGCTATTCGAGCTCAGTCCCATCGCGGAAGTGTAGTCGAAAGACAAACTGCTGCAACCTATTTCTTGGTATTTGCTTGGTGAAATTGCTAGCCAATTTTCATCATACATTTCACCCAGATTCCTTGTTTCAGTTCAACCTAATTCCCATATTTCGAGTTTAATATCTTTTTTTAGATCGTTTGTTCATTCATTCATTCATTCATACATACAGTAGGCTAGAACATTTTCTTGAAAAGGAATGTTGGGCAGAATTTAGGTATAAATAAATGGTAAATTTTTATGATGTTGGCCAAAAATGAGCTTCCCCTCTTTGAAAGACCAGCAGCCGCCACTGATATATATATATATATATATATAATATTGTTGAGGTCAGAGGAGAAAGTGCAGACTGGTTAGAGGTGATAGAAAGGCAACAGTAACTCAAATAACCACTCGTTACAACCAAGGTATGCAGAATACCATCTCTGAACACACATCATGTCGAACCCTGAAGCAGATGGGCTACAACAGCAGAAGACCACACCGGGTGCCGCTCCTGTCAGCTAAGAACAGGGAACGAAGGCTACAATTCACACAGGCTCACCAAAATTGGACAAAAGAAGATTGGAAAATGTTTCCTGGTCTGATGAGTCTTGATTTCTGCTGCAACATTCAGATGGTAGGGTCAGAATCTGGCGTAAAGAATATGAAAGCTATTCTGCTACTTCCAGCAGGATAATGCACCATGTCACAAAGCTCAAATCATCTCAGACTGGTTTTTTGAACATGACAATGAGTTCACTTTACTCAAATGGCCTCCACAGTCACCAGATCTCAATCCAATAGAGCACCTTTGGGATGTGGTGGAACGGGAGATTCACAAATCTGCAGCAACTGCGTGATGCTATCATGTCAATATGGACCAAAATCTCTGAGGAATGTTTCCAACACCTTGTTGAATCTGTCACGAAGAATTAAGGCAGTTCAGAAGGCAAACGTGGGTCCAGCCCGGTTACTATCAACAAGGTGTACATAATAAAGTGACCAGTGTGTGTGTGTGTGTGTGTGTGTGTGTGTGTGTTAAAAATGTAAATAAATACAGTAAGATAAAAGTAGAAATGAAATAAATAAACATTAGATTCATTAGATTAAAACAAATCATGAATAGGCAAATAAAATAAGTACAGTAGTCAATATATATATATAAGTAAAAATAAACTAAATATTACATTTAAAATAAATTCACAGCGTAAATTTGGTAAAATAAACGCCTTTTACATTTCAGGATTGAGATCTCTTGCTCTCAGATGAGCGTCTGTGGCATTTAAAAGATTGTAAATCCTAATGTTTATTCTTGTATTTGTTTGTTTTTACAGGTAAAAGATCCACTAGAAATTGAGACTTTAGTGGAGATTCAGATTCACAGTAAACCTGAAGGACATACGAGAGAAGGAAGTGAGTCTTCTGCTGTGGACACACCCAGCATTGAGTTCATCTTCAGCTCCTCAGAAACAACAAATGAGGAAGATCTGTAGATTGATCCAGATCCCGGAGGAATATGATCTACACACATTTACCCGTCTTACCAGAAACATTGTGATATCAGCCTTCGCACCAACATGAACCACGATCTTGTCTTTGGTCTGTAATTTTGCATTAAGGTTTTTCCTTTTCTGATGTTTTGAAGCGATTCACAAGCGGATTGGAAATCTTTACTTTCATTTCAGAAAGTCCAATGTTTAAGACCTTTGTTTGTGCTGAACATCACTGGTTACGTCCGTCTGCTTGATTAGCGGTGTACATAGACAGCTGTTAATATTCAATCGTTTTAACGTGTTGTAGAGATAAATATGCAATAATGAATAAACGCTCTGTGTGATAACTGTAAATGACTTTGTTGTTGAATGTATGGTGTGTATTTTAACCTTCTGGTGCATTATTCACACAAACTGGTTTTGCTTTTGAACAATACTACAAATTTGGTGAAAAACTGACTGGTAAATGTTGCTAATAACAGTTATTTCTCTGGAAAATTAACCAAATAACCGGGTTAAAACTATTAAGTTAACCATGATCTTTCTAAATCGTTTTTTCCCTCAGTTTTGTGTTTGCTATTGCAGAAAAGTGTCAATATTTATAGTAGGACAGCTTTATATAAAGTTGTAGGAATAGCAAGTGCAGCTGTAACCGCATCCTGAATGATTAGAAGTGGACATTTCATGGTTTGTAGGCTATCATTTTTGTTATATACTGTCAGTTGCCATAGAAAATATTTGAAACATCCTTCAGTAAGAAATAATGCGCTTATGGAAGCCTATGTGACAGCACTCTGAACTGCATATAAACAAATATATGAAAGTAAAGCCAAAATATAAAAAAATGTTACATTTAATATGAGACTAAAGTCCGATAAAGTCACTTACTAACCTTCTTTGTCCAAAGCTGTAATTCCTTTAGTGACCACTAATGTATAGCTCATACGAATCATGTAAACTCTGATCAATTACCGTTAAAACCTTTTACTTGAAAAATGCGCGGTTGCCATGGAAGCAAGGAGAGCAACTAATAACAGCTATTTATGTAGTCAATGTTATTTCATTTTTTTTACGTGATACGATACTTAATATTTTAAACGTAAAAATACGTTTTGCATAGAAATATTAATACATGATTTAGCAAAAATAGCTACAAGCTACACGTTTTAACTTCTACATTTTAAGACAGTTTTTCCTAAAAGGAATGTGTTATTTTCTCTGGTGACTGACAAGATGACACATACACGTGCATATAGACATATAGGTCTAGTCCGAAATTGTTGCACGTAAAAAAAAAAAGATCTCACTTTGTGTCAATCACATTTACAGGCCAGTGCCTCCGAAACTTTTGTCCATAATAAAATATATATATATCAGATCAGGTTCGATTTTCTGCATTTTCACACCCATAGCAAGCATTTGGATGGGAAAGGATGACAAATATGAAAAAAACTACACGAAAAGAACAAATATTTTTGATTCCAGTATTTTCGACTTTCTTAACTCTATCATTCTTTAAAAAAAAATTATAAACTAACGTTTTAATTGAATTTTAAGTGTAGGCTACTTAAATTGATTGAAATAAAACATGAACAAACAGTGAATTCAGCACAGTTGTGAATTTATTAATTATTACAGTGAACACAGAGCTGGAGGGAAAAACAAACAAAAGGATTAAAAAATATATAATAATAATAACTACGCCCCAAAATACGTCTTCTAAACGTTCAAATTAATATAACACTAAAGGGCATTTAAAAACACTGTACTGTATATCAACACCTTTCCTCTAAATGGGCTTTATAAAAACTAAAAGCTGTTAGTAACTCAAAACACAAAATGTTCATAACACCCAAACACAACCAATTATGTTATTCTTACAGGGGTCTATTTTATGATCTTATTAGTAAAGTAACAATTCCTTTGGTTCAAAAAGTCCAAGTCCTGCTCAAAGCCGTTCATGTTCGGTCCTCAGGATTTGGTATTACATGTAACACTCTTCAGGAACAGTATTCATCAGTATAATGATTGTGTTAGTTCTTATATAAAACTGAACCATACAGTATATGCCTTTCTGAGAAAAATACCATTAGTTAACAAACACATGCCTCAGTAAATGAGGACGGATACACAAACCCCCACAATCCTTTTCAAATGCATCGGGTCACAGTGCCTTTGTGAACATTGCACATGTTAGTGTGTTAATATGTAACGTCAAAGGGAACAAATCCCGTTAATGTCATTTCATGAAATTATTGCATCCATAAATGTTAATATTATAGTTATCGCCAAGTCAGATGAATGAATCGCCTAAAGAAAAGAAAAACAACTTAAATTCTAGCTTGTACAAATACAGTTTACTAATTCAGCATTGTTCCCTTGTTTTAATTGCTTTCAAATAATCAAATATGGGCGTATTGCTTATATATGTTCTTTAGATATCATTGGCCATTTAAAAACTCATTTCTGGTCAACCACTAATGAAAAATACAGAAACTTTTTTCCACCCCTGAATAAAAAACTAACACGTAAATGCAAACTTTAATCTCAGAATTCTGACTTTTTTCTGGTAAATCTTTTAATTTTATTATTTTTGAATTGCACGATATAATTTTTTTCTGCTTTTTTTCTCAGAGTTGCGGGATATAACCAAGAAAAAAAAGTTAAGTCATGCAACAGCGAGTTTATATCCCACAATTCTGAGGAATTAAGTTGCAATTGCGAGATATAAACTCAATGTTGTGAAAAAAAACAGAATCGTGAGGAAAGAAAATCTGAATTGTGAGTTTATATCCCATAATTCTGACCTTATAACTTGTGACTTTATTTGTTATTCAGGGGCAGAAACGGGCTTCCATAGGAAACAGTTCATCTTGGCTCAGATATTTGTTATCAGTGCATCTAAAATCCAGAAATCTTGTGCTTTAACCATCTGTGTAGAATAAGTCCGAGTCTGTAACATATGTGTGATGAGTCAAAATGACTTCAATGTGCAATTCTTCCATCTTTTACATCCTAAACCTCTTCTAACAGGCTTTTCTTCATGAACCGTTGAGCCAGTCATTCCTTGACGCAGCGTCTCAGTAGTCTGGCCTGCAGAAGTACTGCTTTTCTGTGTAAATACTGCATGTATGCATAGCATATCTCGTTTGAAAGCGTGCCAATGGAATCATCTACTTTACAAGTGCGCAAATGTTTTGCATGTTCCTCGTCTTGGTGTACATGCATCATTAGTTACTTTTGCGATATCAAACCTTAAGGAGGCGATAGAGTTTCCTTAACATGAGAAATCTATTTGCACTAATGCCCACTAAAGCACCCCTTATGGTAATGAATGACAATGCAACGATTACTAAGACGTATGAGATAAAGCTCGAATAGCCAGAAGCGTTTGCATTCACGTACTTGCGTAGAGTGTTTCGGCCCATAAATTGACTTGATACTGTGATAAAACTTTAAAAAATACTTTCTGCATATTTCCGCAGCTCTTCTCCAGCCTTAAAGGAGTTCACCTAAAATGAAAATATACTCCCGTTCAGGCCATTCAATTTCATCACTTGCTCATCAATGGATGCTCTGCAGTGAATGGGTGCCGTCAGAATGAGAGTCCAAACAACTGATAAAAACATCAATAATCCACACCACTCCAGTCCATCAGTTAACATCTAGTGAAGCGAAAAGCTGTGTGTTTGTAAGAAACAAATACAGCATTTTTAATTCAATATAATTCTTAATATTGCTTTCTCCAGTGAAAAGTCATCTTGTCTCAAATCAGGAGAGAAATATGCAAAGATCAAGCACCATTTACAAGCGAAAAACAGTCCAAAACAATACGTTGGTGGATTTTGATGTGAGAGGACAACACGAGATGGATTTGTATCAGCTGTTTGGTCTCTCATTCTGACGGCACCCATTCACTGCAGAGGATCCATTGATGAAATGCTACATTTCTCCAAATCTGTTCCCATGAAGAAACAAACAACCTCTTGGATGGCCTAAAGATGTGGGACATTTTCATCAAAGTTTCATTTTTGGGTGATCTGTTCCTTTCAACACTGGCAGGTGCAATAGTAACATCTGTCATAGTAAAACTCTATTCATAAACTGTGCTATCCTGCGTTTAAATAGTCTGTTCATACATTAATAATAAATCACATTTACCCAAGAACGAGGGGGCAAATGGGATGCACTAAGAGGGAAATGCGTTGGAATGCCTCACAACTTTAAAGCAGAGCAAACCATTTGTTCTCATCAATTATCTGCTCTTCTCATTGGATCACAGGAGCTCACATGAGGTACCAAGCAGCCAATCCGGCTAGAGCAGCGATCCAGGCAGCCAATATGACTTGACCAGAGGGATTTTTAAGCATTGTCATGGCCATCTGACAGATGTAAGACGATCCGCCGCTGGCAGCTGAAATAGAAAAAAATCTAAATTAATATATAAACGGTTTCATTTCTTAGGTTAATGTACGGTTTCTTAAACGGGTTCACAAGAGAACTGTAGGGGGTTCGTGAATTGATAAAACATTTAAAATTAATGAATTTGAAAGTAAAATTTTATTAGATAAATAGGGCTGCATAGATTATTCAAAATAAAAGGGTAACATTGATAGAAAAAAACTAAACAGAAACAGTTTATTGGTTTACTTGTATGTCATGTGACCATTAACCATGGCCAGAGAACCATGAATATTTAAATGTTCCTTTCAATTATTAAAATTGTAATAAAAAAAATGTAGTTTTATATATATATATACAGAAGTGGTTAGAATTGTTGGCACCCTTGGTAAATATGATGAAACGCGGCTATGAAAACCAATCTGCATTGTTAATCCTTTTGATATTTTATTTAAAAATTCACAAAAATCTAACCTTTCATTAAATACAATAAAAAATATATAATTTAATTATTTTGTTGATATATATTTATATGTCTATTCAATAAAAAATGTATACATTTCTAAATGAATAAACTGAATCACTTATTCCTTCACTTTTTAAGTGGCACTCCTAGACCTCTATAGGAAAAATAAATAAATAAAGACTGACAAAAAAAGTTTGTGAATCCCTGGTTTAAAGTGTAATTAAGGTATGGATTAAATAATCTGGTCATGTTTACCCATTTTTCCCGCATTATACGGACACTGGCTGATGTCTCCTTGCATCTCGCCAAGAGCACCATGAGCAGGAGCGGCATCCAAAACATCGGCCTGAAGCGTTTTTCCAACCTCCTCTAGTTCTCCAAAAATCTGCAGGCAACACAAAAGGACATTTACAGTAACAGATGACAGGAAACAATGAGCGAGCAATGAGGAAATGATGTCGTTGTCATGTGCGGCGTTATATATACACATTCAATTACATCTCACTGCAAACAATCAAACACTTTGTTAAAGGATGCTGGCAAAATGCAAGATACTGTTTTGACCCAGTTTCGCCCATTTAATTTCAGCGCTCATCTGTAATCTTCTGTGAGGACAAAGCCTCCATCTGTTGACGGCTGAGACTCCAGCCACACAGAGCAGAGAGACTCTCCTCTTTAATTACACGCTCACTGAAGAGACAAGTGATACTAACACAGTGACAGCGGGCTCAGCCGAACCGATCCGTCTAATAGAGAGACTCCAGGTAATGACAGAGAGAGGGATTATCAATGGTTTCATTCATTCAGTGTTAGTGCAAAACCTGCCAATATAATGATCTGAGTCACAAACAGTCATCATCATACTTTAAAGCAGTTTAACCAAGAAGAATCAAATTTTACCTTATTATTAATAAAAGTTCAACCTTTGGAAGGTATCACTATCCAATTATAAATGTATTATTTCAAATAGAAAACTTAAAAATAAATAAACTAAGAAAAATGAATCATGTTCAATGTTAATCAATAATTTCATCATTGTTCAATGGTAACACTAAATTAAATACAATGTACATTTTAAATGTAATTACTTTTGAAAATTGCATTTGCATTTCTGCATTTGCAAATAAAATTGTTTAAAAAAAGTAAATAAACAAAAAACAAACAAACAACATAAAAATGCTAATAATAATAATAATAATAATAATAAATGACTTTAAACAGAAATAAAAAATATAGGTAAATAAACAAACAAATAAATAGCTATTTTAAAACATAGAAATATAAATTACCATTACACTGTAAATGTTAAATAAATATATATAATATATAACACATATAATAAAATAAACTAATATATTTATATGTATTGTCTTTAAAATTTCAATACTGAAAGTTAAAATTTGTAAATAAAAAATTAACAATACAATTAAAAATATGACAATTATAAATAAGTAAATGACATAATTTTATATATAATGATTTGAACACTTTTAATCACAACAGACCGTTTTTCTAGCAGTGCTCACCTCCATGTTGAACTGGAAGGCCAGGACAGCTTCCTCCACGATCTTCTGCTTGGTGTGCGAGTCCAGCTCCAGCTCGTTCATCCGGCTGCGGTAGAGCTGCTTGAAGGACTTGGCGTTGTGGATGCCGTCGAACTGATAGAAGTTCAGGCCTTCTCCTGTGGACGGCAGCTTCATGGCGCGCTGGGCCAACTTCCTCAGCACCTGGCCGCCCGAGAGGTCTCCCATGTAGCGGGTGTAAGCGTGAGCCACCAGAAGCGCAGGCTGGTCCCGGCCGATCTGCTGGATGCGTTCCACGTAGCGCCGAGTGGCGGGAGAGAGGCTGATCTGGTCCTGCCAGTCCTCGCCGTAGAAGTACTGCAGATCCTGAACCAGAGCGTCCCGCCGGTGCAGCTCATGAGGGAAGTAGAGCGCCGCAAAATCAGGATGCTCCTTGTTTCTCTCCATCTCATCTTCCATAGCCGAATACGTGAAGTATAAAGCCACGTGACCGAGCTGACGACGCAAACACAGGTAAAGATATCACAATCAAGACAAACCGATTTCTTTGTTTTAGTTTAGTTGAAATAAAGTAAAATATAAATATTGATGAAAAACTTAAAGTTAAAGAAAAATGTTGCCTTGGCAAATAACCTATATAAAAAAAAATAAACAAATTTCAAAGCTGAATAGAAATTCAAAAAAATAACTTTTATTAAATAATAAGGTAAAATTTGATTCTTCTTGGTTAAACTGCTTTAAAGTAATAATAATAATAATAAAATGGCAAAAACGCATTACATTACTTAACCTTAAACTAAATTTAAAATACAAAATATAATAAAAAATAAGCTAATTTAAAAATTATAATAGTATATAAACAGTAAAAGGTGAAACATTAAGTATCATTGATATACTTTTATTTTTTGTTAATGTTATTGATATAATATTTTTTTAAAGAATTCATTGTAATTTCAGTATAGTTTAAAGCTAATCATGTTACAGACATGATGTCAATTAACTTAATTAGTTGCTAGATGTTCTCCCAGCTGAATCTTTTCAAAATGCTAATACTATGTATAGATGTGTACATAATGCAGATGTGTACATACGGTGTATAATGTGTATCGATAACTAAGTATGTCTTTATAGTACACTGTGTGTACTGAGTATATGTATGTGTATTTTGCACATTGTCTTCTGTACAGTCTGTAAATACGTACTGTCCATATGTAAATTGTTGTTTTGTTTTTTTGCACTGTCTGGAACACGCTCGTAAGAATTTCACTCACTAAGGCACTTGTGCTGTGGGGATGTGACAATAAAAAGTGATTTGATTTGAAATGTCTTGCTTTTTCAGCCCTTTGTTGCCCCTGTGCCAACTTTTTTGAGACCTGTAGCAGGCATCAAATTTGAAATGAGCTAATTTGGTGGATGAAAGAGAAACATTTATTTTTATGTTCTATTGTAAATAAAATATTGTCCACTCCATCAAGCTCTCGCTGGATCCGCTCCTCTGCTATAAACGAGAGGAACGTCTGTACTTCCTCAACAGACAACCAAACAGCCCTTTTTGCTTGTTAAAAGAAAGGTGCGCTCATTCAAAGCAGTTGCGTTCGATCCTTCGCTGGCTGTGCTGATTTAAATCTAGCGCGTCTGTTGTGTCTCGTAAAGTTCAATGACGCAGTAATGATGATTTCTCCGGCCAATCAGTGACCAGCAGAGTTTACACGTCACGTTTTGGGTAACGGTACGGCTCGCTTGGAACCTCGGCCGAGGTGGTAAAAAAAAAAGTACCAGGTACTGTACCCAGTGGAAAACCACCCCCCAAAAGAGTGAGCCGTACTGAACCGTACCGTGCCGTACCATGCAGTGGAAAAAGCGCCATTAGTTTTTCATTTTATTCAAATTAAAAAATGTCCCAACATTTCCTGAATTCGGGTTATATTTCAGTTCACATTTATTTTATTTCAGGTAACAAATGTTTTATATTATTGTTTTATTTCTGTTTTAGTAACATAATAACCCTGGGTATGTGGATGCTAACTAGTCCAAGTCTATTATTATAAGTATAAAGGATTTTATACTTAGTTTATGGGTGCACCAGACAAAAAGCATGCATCAAAAGTAATACATGCCAAATTATAATATGATAAAGTAATAAATCAGGTCCCACCACATTTTGGCTACTAAATGTCCTGTTTTAATCAGAAACATGGCACATTGTGAAAGTGAAATGTGTTGTGAATGGCATTTCTAAATGGTCTTTAAAATCCATTTACCTTAAAGAGCTCTTTGCGGATGCGTCCCTTCAGGAAGTCTTTGACAAACTCAGTGTTTTCGGCCTTCTCGTGAACTTCTTTGGTTCCTGCCGCCAACATCTCTGAGAGATCTGTAGGCCTGTAGGGATCAGATGACATTCAGGGTTCGATAATGAATCAAAAAACTGTTATTTCCTTTTATTTATATAATCTTATAGTATTTATTAATAATTTGAAATTAGTTTGTATTTAAGAGTTCCAGTTAATGTTTTAATTTAATTTATTTATTTAAATCTTAACAGTTTTAGTCTGCACCCCGCATGTTCTCAGGAAGCGCTCTTCAGTGTGTGGTGTACCTGAGGATGGTGACGCCTCCCTCCTGACACACGACTCCTCCTCCATTAGATGTGCTCTTCCCGTCAGCAGCATCTTCTGTCCTCATAGCACTCATTCCAGCGTCTTGTGTGGATCTGACCTCTGACTGCTCAAACACATTCACAATGTCACGCCAGATGCTTTTCTGTTACACACAGATCATCTTCCTGTTTCACTACAATCTATGGCTACTAGGGCTGTAACGATACACCAAACCCACGATTCGGTTCGTATCACGATTTTTGACCCACGATTCGGTTCGTATCACGGTTTTGACCCACGATTCGGTTCGTATCACCATTTTTTCGTGGGGGGTGGGAGAAAAAAAAAAAAGATTTTTAAAACAATATTTTTTATTAAATAACATTTGAAAATCTTTATAAATTGAACACCAAAGAACAAGATTAACTATGCAAATTATTAACAATATAAATAGCCATATATAAAATAAATAAATAGCCAAAGCTATAACACTTCTGTTTTCTTTGTAACAAAATACTGTTGAAAAACAAACAGAACTAAACTCCATTGTGGAGATGATTCGAGCATGTTAAAATTCTTCTTCAATCAAGTTCCCCTTCATGGGAACTTCGAACTGCGTCCCCTAGGGGTCGCTACGGGGAACGCCTTCAGCGTGACTCGTGTCTGAAGATACATATGTAAAAACACCATCCGTTGGCCGGCGCGACCATAATATAAGGACCGCCGGGAGAATACATCATCCTCTTCACTGACTGGTCTGTTTGAAGAAACGTGCATTCTGGTAGGAATACAGTTTTCCCTTTATTATCATGGCGAGCACTAGCAAGGCGTTCAATAAGTGTGTGGATCCGTGTCCTCGTTATTTGCGATGACACACACAATCTTTGCGTCTTTTGTTTGGGCAAGGAGCACGCACGCGATGTCCTTGAGGGGAAAATCTGTGTGCAACTAGCTCAACTTTTGCAGGCAGGCGTCACATGATTGGAAAGGTAGTCACGGGGTGTGTCGCGATTCTCTCTTATCACACCGCGACACAGGATCGTGGATCTGAGTGTCGCGATTTCGGTTTCATATCGCGTATCGTTACAGCCCTAATGGCTGCATCCAGAAACCTAGGCAGCTGACTTACTGCCCTATCCGACAATGACTTCGCAGGCGTTTGCACACAAAGGCACCTCATGAAACTGATTTCAGACAGGTTTCTGAGGCAGCGTAACGGTTTAATAATCTACAACAAAATAGAACTAGTTTTGGTGATAACTAAACTAATAACTATAATACTGATTTCTCGCTATAAATAACAGCAAAAGTGCCATCTATCCATCTATCTATTTTTTTATTTCTTTCTATGTATCTATCTATATATATTTTTCTATTTCTATCTATCTATCTATTCTGTAATAACAAACTGTTAAAAACTGATTTCAGTAAAAAAAAGTTACAAATATAAATATTTGATGACAAAAATTAAAAAAGTTAAGAAAAAAATTAATTGTTAGCTTGGCAAATAACACAAGTTTTTGTAGAAATGCAAAAATTATTTCAAAGATAAATGAAATTAAAAAAATGAAATTAAAAATAAAGATAAATCAAAATATAAAAAAAATGACAACTGACAATTTTAAGAAAATGTTTAATTAAAACAACAAAAGCACATAAAATGACTACAACAATCTCAATTATATTAAAACGAAAACTTGAAAGACAAAATAAAAGTTAATTCAATATATGAATAAATACAATAATAGTAAATAAATAATAGTAAAAATAACACTGCTGCCTAACTATCATATCATCTCTCTACCTATTTATGTAGGCAAATTTCAGTTCAACACAATCATTATAACACAAATTAGAAAACTCATTCATCCTTTTCATTACATAAACATAATTCTCTAACTCAGTGGTTCTCAAAGTGTGGTACGCGTACCACTAGTGGTACGTGAGCTTCCTCTAGTGGTACGCAGAGGAATCTCAGAATTAAATATAAATCAGGCCGCGTGTCCACCAAAGCAATTTTTTTTAATTGTTTTAAATGGGAGCGTCTTTTTCATGCTGAGCACTCGGGCGTTTTTTTCTTGGCACCGAGAATTTAAGAATGTTAGCACTCATCACTGTCACTTTTTAGTCAGCTAACCAATCACAGTGGAGCGGGGGCGGGACTAATAACCGTCACACCCTGCTTGTACTACGACTTAACAGCAATGGAGAAGTTAATATTGCTTATCTCTGAGTATTTATGTCTTTACCAGATGGAATTGCCGGAGTACAATAATATTGTTATGAAAAATAATGCTTGGAGAAACATTTCATTCGCGATGCTTCTGCCATATTACTTCAGCGGATATTCCATATCATAGCAACCGCAGCGTCTCGAAAATACGCTGCCCTCTCAAGCACTCACACCTGGGTGTTTTCAGCTGGCTTTGGTGAAAACGTGGCCTGATTGTTGTTACTTGCAGCAAGATATACAGCCTGTGCTTTTTTTTTATCAAGTATTTTTTTACTTAAAAGTGAAATAAAACTGTACTGTGCTTAAAGATTAAATGAAATGTATTGTAGCTACTTAAAGTTAAATAAAAACTAAGTTACTGTACTTAAATGTTAAGTAAGTATGATACATTTTCATTTAATCTTTAAGTACAGTTTTTTAACATTTAAGTACAGTACAGTTTTTATTTCACTTTTAGGTACAATATATTTAAATTTAATAATTACGTTTTTTATTTACGTGGAAGTAAGCACGGTGCAGTGTTCATGTTCAAACTGTGTATTTACTATATTTTAAGAGACTGACAATAATAAATATCCTTATAAGGATTAAAACTGACTGTGTGGTTTTTTTTTTTTTGTTTTTTACTGTGTATAGTGCTACTGAAAGTGAAAGTCACGTGACATACTCGGAATTTGTGCTCTGCATTTAACCCATCCAAAGTGCACACACACAGCAGTGAACACACACCCGGAGCAGTGGGCAGCCATTTATATTGCATTTTAATGTTGGTCATAATGGTGGTACTTGGAAAGCCAAATATTTCTGAGGTGGTACTTGGTGTAAAAGTTTGAGAACCACTGCTCTAACTTGCTTCCCAAACGGTGGACCGCGGCCCCCGGTGGGCCGTAGCAGTATTGCAGGGGGGCCGTAGCTAGGCTAAATCTAAATATTTTTTGATATTTAATGAACAAAATGAAACACTGGGCCAAATACCGAACACGGTTTTTCAAAAAAAATTCTCCCCCATGTAGACCTATTTTGCCTTTTTTTTCTCACTATTGCATAAATTAAATAGCCAAAATCAGCTTTTTACTGTTTTGTCCTGCTTTACAAAAAAATTAAAAATAATAATAATTTACTTAACACTGAATTTTTTTTTCTGAACTGAAATATTATTGTATACATCCTATCAGACATACCAACAAAGCACAATTTAACTTCAAATTAATAAGTTAGTAAAATAATATTTTTGGAGACCCCCCCCCCCCCCCCCCTTCTTGAATCAGGCTTGTATTTTTTCTGTACAAATAAATGCAGCCTTGCTGAGCAGAAGAGACTTCTTTTAAAACATTAGAAAATATTACAGATCCCAATTTGAACACTATTGGTGAATGTTATAGTAAATGTATTAATACAGCTGTTATAGGGTAGTTATTATTATGATTATTATTGTCTTACTTTTTATTTTATTCCACAGAACAACAGTAAACTTACAATACTAACATTTATGAATGTTGATGGAGCTTTTATTTTGGCAGGAAGACCTCAGTGCTTCTTTTTGTTGACAACAGCATGCAGATATTTCTCAGATATATCTCATAACAATTTTTTTTGTGAACTACATTTTACAACAGTAGCCAGGTGGTGAAGACAAGAAAAAATAAACTCAAATACAATGTGACTTGCAATCGCTGCTTGCACTTTCTTTTTTTCTATTTTAGTTTATTTTTTCTTGTCTTCACCACCTGGCTACTGTTGTAAAATGTTGAAAGATTCAAACAAAAAATTATAAATAGAACAAAATAAAAAAGACTGCAAGTGACATCACTCGCAGAAGCGCAAGTGTCTGAGCGTGCAAGTGCAAGTCTGCAGTCAGATCCTATTGCACTGCTGACGTGTTTGCTGCATTAGTGCGCGCCTCTATTTATACCGAAAGAGGTTATTTTCCTATTTTCGGCGGAACATTCCTACTTCTGTTACACACTTTGATGCAATATAATTGTAAATAGTATGCAGAAAGTGTAGTGTTATGGATTTAAATATAGTTGTAAAGAATGTTTTCATCATCTTACTTTCATCAAGATATAAAAATATTACATTTTATGGTAGTTCTCATAGTTCACATGAAATTCTTACAAACTGGTTAATAAATGTGATAATTTTGTGCAGAGACAATATGCTTTATTAAATATATAGAATATACAAATATATCTTTATACCATTAATCTATATATTTTTTAACAAAGAGGTTGGAAGGGGGGGTCGTGGAGCTTTTGCTATGTTTTTGGGGGGCCTTATCCCTCTGAAGTTTGGGAAGCTCTGCTCTAAGCGATTTGATTAGATTTGAAATATGACCTCTTATAAGATCAAGTACAGACACACACAGTCAGAGTGAGCATCCTCTGTTCATCCAGCACACACACAACACACACACACACACACACCACACAGTCAGAGTGAGAATATCTGTCCATCCAGCACACACACACAACACACACACACACACACACACACACACACACACACTGGGGCTGTTCAGCAGCGTTTGTTTGCAGGGAAAATGAAAACACAGATGTGTGCAATCCCAACAAAAGAGCAGTCATGAACGTTCTGGTGTTACCAGAGAAAATGCCACCTAACCTCAATCTCCTGTGATCAGCATCCATTTAAAATGCACAATCAGCTTCAAATGGATCGAAATAATCAGCTGTCATTATACAAATGAACTATTAGACATCAGTTTAATACACTAGCCCTCATATAGCACAAGTCTGCGCCTCATCTACTTAACTTTACTTGAGATCTGAAACCAGTACTTACGATCCAGCTCTTCGGCGAAGTCTGCGTTAGATCAGATTATAATGATAATACTGATTTGTCCGATCAGGCTGTAGGAATGATACCAGACTGGTAACTGATTATAGAAATGATCGTTAGTCGGATTCTCGTTGCTTTTGTCTATCAGGCTCTCCGTTAAGAACTGAATTCAGGAAGCTGCCGGATGAAACCACGTGTCTGTCAGAGCTGATGCTTAAAGGCGCAGCGACCGTTAAATTTACGCCTTTTTTTCGTGAGAAAAAAAAACAGTTTGATGTGAATTCAGGGTGTCTAAAGTGCACTGAGAACAGCTTTCTTTGCGCAATATGTCGTCACTTCGGAGATTTGGCCAAGATAAGGCATGTGATCGCCTACAACGTTCCTCCCTTTGAGCAGAGAGGGCTTTCAGAAACTACTTTTCTAAGAGAATCCCAAACGTTTGGAGATGATTCAAACATCTATATTCAAGGTTGCACCACTCATGGTTCTTACCTGACCCACACATGGGACAATGGTGTTCACGAACAGACCAAAGAAAACCCCTGCAGACTATATGAGAATGCGTCCTTGAGTAACTTCTTGTTTCTGTTCAATAAAAGAAAACGTTTATGTGAAAAAAGGATTTCTGACTTGTAGCCAATTAATCACGTTGATTCATTTGACTTGTTTAATAAAGTACCTTAATACAATGCATCACTCGGATTTGCTGTTTAATGATTAAGCGCATCCAAAATAAAAGATTGTGTTTACATAATATATATGTGTGTATTGTGTATATTTATTATGTGTATATATAAATACAAACACATACAGCATATATTTTGAAAATGTATTAACATGCATATATTTATTTTCATATATTTCTATAATATATACTTCATAGAAAAACGTAATATATTTTTCTTAAATATATGCATGCATGTGTTTGTATATATCATAAAAAATATATACAGTACACACACATATTATGTAAACCAAAACTTCTATCGTTTGACAGCACTATATATATATATATATATATAGTGTTATTATTATTATTATTATGGGGCAGGGAAAAAACACATTGTTATAGTTACCTTTGTTTATTTGTTTGTTTATTTATTTGTTTGTTTGTTTATGTGTGTTTGTTTGTTTGTTTATGTGTTTTTTTGTTTGTTGTTTGTTTGTGTGTGTGTTTTTGTTTTTTGTTTATGTGTTTGTTTTTTTTTGTGTGTGTTTGTTGTTTGTTTGTTGTTTATGTTGTTTGTTGTTTGTTTGTTTATGTTTTGTTTGTTCGTTTGTTTGTTTGTGTGTGTGTGTGTGTTTGTTTTTTTTGTGTTTTGTTTTGTTTGTTTTCTGTGTTTTTGTTTTTCTGTGTGTGTTTGTTTGTTGTTTGTTTGTGTGTGTGTGTGTGTGTGTGTGTGTGTTTGTTTGTTTTTGGCCCCCCGGGTTCCCCTGTTTTTTTTCCCCCCCCCCTTGTCCCCCTCCCCTTTCTGTGTGTCCTCTCTCCCGTTTTTTTTTTTTTCTGCTTTCTCCCTCCCTCGTTGCTCCCCCTCTTTGTCCGCTTTTGTTTTCTTTTTGGCCTCCCTCCCCTCTTGCATAAAAAATCTGGTTCACTCGTCAGTGGAAGATAAAGTACAGGGCACTGGAAAATTATTGCACAGTTTAACACATTTAGTAGCCCCTTTGAGTATTCACTATATATATAGAACAATTCCATGGGACGGAAGAATTCTGAACATATATATATATACATTCCTCAATCTTTCAGTTCTATCATTATCAACCTAACGTAAAAAGGCTCGATAATTAGCGGTAAGAGCGATAACTATATTAGCGTGTATCCTAACAGGCGCAGTATT
>QVTF01006101.1:0-27914 GCA_003573665.1 Oxygymnocypris stewartii | reverse complement strand
GGCAGCATTATTAGTATGTAGGCTCTATTGTGAGCCTTGCTAGCTGTTTCTATTGCTGAGTGTAATCAGGTCTCCTCTCATTTTAGAAAGTCATTATGCTGGGACCTCCACTCTTAAGAGCTTCTCAACTTGGGCTGAGTGTTGTTAGGCTTCCTCTCATTTAAGAGAGTCATTCTGCTGACGCCTCCACTCTCCAGAGCTCTGCTTAGACAGCACTACTAGTATGTAGGCTCTATTGTAAGCCTCGCTAGCTGTCTGTAGCGCTGAGTACAGTCAGGTCTCCTCTCGTTTTAGAGAGTCGTTATGCTGAGACCCCCACTCTTAAGAGCTTCTCAGGATCGAATGTTGCTAGGCTTCCTCTCATTTAAGAGAGTCATTCTGCTGAAGTCTCCGCTCTCCAGAGCTCCGCTGAGGCAGCACAATTTGCATGTAGGCTATATTTCGAGCCTCTTTAGCAGTCTCTAGCGCTGAGTGTAGGCAGGTCTCCTCTCATTTTAGAGAGACGTTGTGCTGAGACCTCCACTCGTAAGAGCTTCTCAACTTGGTTTGAGTGCTGTTAGGCTTCCTCTCGTTTAAGAGAGTCATTCTGTTGAAGTCTCCGCGCTCCGCTTAGGCAGCACTACTAGTATGTAGTCTCTATTGTGAGCCTCGTTAGCTGTCTGTAGCGCTGAGTGTAGTTAGGCCTCCTCTCGTTCTAGAGAGTCGTTATGCTGAGACCTCCCCTTTTAAGAGCTTCTCAACTTGGGCTGAGTGTTGTTAGGCTTCCTCTCGTTTAAGAGAGTCGTTCTTTTGAAGCCTCCGCTCTCCACAGGCAGCACTACTACTGCCAGCAGTTTACATTCCGGAGACCGATAAATACAGCTGTCTACATTCAAACAGATGAGAGAAATGCCTACTTGCTGCACGAAACTGCCACAAAACTTCTACAAAGGATTGTGGTTCTTGAAACAAAGTTATTTGCTGGACTTCCAAAACAGACGGAACATACAGCAGACGGTCACCACGGACCCCCTCAGCATACAAGCCGGTGAGTCCTGTGAATCTAGTGAATCTCAACAGTTTATACCAAGTGTAGAGGAACAAGCCGAAACTGATCGACGGACTAATCGATGGCACAAACAGGGAGCGAGACCCAAAGGCTCTCGAGACATCAGATTGTCACGAGTATCTCGTATTGCTGCTGTAGCATCCTCTACCCCAGATACGGCTATGACAAGACTTGTAAGCAACTGGTATTCTACAACCCCCTATACATCTTGAGAACAGTTTTGAAGCATTGATGAATGTGGATGAGGAATCCCAAAATATGACAAAACTCGGATCGAATCAGCCAGCAGCTAACATTGCTACTAACAGGCGCTCAAGGTCGAGCAGACAGCGGCATTCAGCTCAAAGCGCAGCCGAGCCCAGGACTCTGATAGTGGGCGACTCTATTATTAGAAACGTCAGAACCAGGACTGCTACTACCTGCTGCTTTCCTCAAGCAACCGTTTCTGACGTGAACAAGGAACTTCGGAGCATTGTGATGAACCACAAGACTGCTAATCGAGTCATCATCCATGTGGGTAAGAATGATATACGGAAAAGGCAGTCAGAAATGCTAAGCAAGATTTCAGTGAACTCTTTGAAACACTTAAAAGACTTGAAGTTCAGTCGTTCATCAGTGGACCACTCCCAGCAAGGGGAACTAACATGTTTTCACGGTTGCTTGGGCTGAATACATGGCTACAAAGAACCTGCAGTACAAAAGGAGTCAACTTCAATCGACAACTTCAATATTTTCTGGGGCACAGACAGCTGTTCAAACTGGATGGCCTCCACCCAAACAAACTTGGTGCAAGAGTGCTAAAAGACAATTTCTATTTCTCCCTCCGTCATCCTTCAGTGGTGTGTGCCAATCCACTCACACAGTCACCTGGACAGAATATGAGTGACCACAGGACTTCATATCAGCTTCCGAGTCATTATGTGGTTGAAGAATTCCACAAGGATACTGATAACGCCACACAGCCAAAACAAGCACTGCTCATGGACATCCCGGCTGAGCCCTGCCCACAGAGCTCATCACATGCAGACTGTGACGTATCACAACAGCTCCAAGACTCAGCACCCAAGGACAACTTTCTGGAAAACAGCCTGGGATGCCATGACAACACATTACAGTCACCGGAAACATCAGAGCTAGAGCCCCGCTCACCAGACACACTATCCCTCTCTCCAGCACCTGGACAGAATATGCCCCGCTCACCAGACACTCTATCCCTCTCTCCAGCATCTCCACTTCTAAGCTTTTCACAGAAAATGGAGGAATTGGTGTATGCTGGGACCAAACTCTCTGCAAGCCCGCAGATATCAACTAAAAAACGGCGGGCCCCCCAACCACCAAAGACTGTAGGCTCAGCTCTCCCGCCTCCTCCTGTGAGAGCTCTCCGACCGCTGCCACAACGCAAGGGCCCAAACCCTCCTCCATCTGCTGTAGGTGAACCAAAAACAACTGATAACAGCTCTCAGTGATATGTGTCGGGTCCCCGCTATACTAGCAGCAACATTCACAAATGTTTACAAAACAAGCGGGAACCCAGTGTGCCTGTAGCCTTCTCTATTTCTGTTTTATCACGTGATAGAAGGTCTAAGGCCTTCAAAAGGCGTACGGCTGACCCATCTAATTTGCGGCCTGTTATGCATCAGTCTAAGATTGCTGTAGAGACAAAATGTAATTCCATTAAGTTAGCATTTTTAAACACTCGCTCACTAAAAAATAAATCATTTGTGATAAATGATTTAATAACCACAAACAACCTGGATTTTATGTTTCTAATTGAAACATGGCTGGAAGACAACTGCAGTGCAACAGTCCTCACTGAAACAGCCCCTCCTAACTTTAATTTTATAAGTGTCTGCAGGACTGTTAGGAGAGGTGGAGGTGTAGCTGCTCTGTTTAAATATGTTTATCAATGCAAGCAAGTGTCATTTGGTCAGTACTTGTCTTTTGAATATCTAGGTATTGTGCTAAAAGGTGCCCCACGGATTCTGTTTATTATTATTTACAGGCCCCCAAAATACTCCCCAGCCTTTGTTGAAGAGTTCACAGAACTGTTATCAATGATTTCCTCAGAGTTTGACTGTTTTGCTATTGCAGGGGATTTTAATATTCACATAGACAATGCTGAAATCAAAACTACTAAAGAAATTATAACTGTTTTAAACACTTTTGACCTGATTCAGCATGTGCACGGACCGACACACAATCGTGGACACACTCTAGATTTACTCATAAGTAGAGGTCTAAACATTTCATCCATTGTCATTAAGGATGTAGCTCTGTCTGATCACTTCTGTATTTTCTTTGATATATTGACCTCTGTCACCACTGAATCTAGATCTGTCTCTGTCAGAAAGAGATGCATTAATGAGAACACTAGTGTGCTATTTATGAAGGCAATATCTTTAACACCAAGCATTTCTGCAGACTCTGTTGATCTTCTCCTGGATTCATTTGACTCAAAAGTTAAGAATGTTATTGATGATATTGCACCGATAAAGGTCAGCAAGAAGAATGGCAGACAAAAATCATTTTGGAGAAAATCAACAGCAGTTCAGAATATGAAAAGACAATGCAGAAAAGCTGAGCGGATGTGGCGGAAGACGAAACTAGAAATACACTATAGCATCTATAAAGACAGCCTTCATGCTTTCAATTTGGAACTAGCCACAGCTAGACAGACCTTCTTCTCAAACCTTATAAACAGTAACTTAAACAACACTCGCACTCTTTTTGCTACTGTTGAGAGACTGACAAACCCCCCAAGTCAGATTCCCAGTGAAATGCTCTCTGACAGCAAATGCAATGAGTTTGCTTCCTTCTTTTCAGAGAAGATCAGTAATATCAGGAAGGAGATTGGCACATCTTCCTGTAATACAGAGGTCACACAGATTCGACAGCAATCTCAAAAAGAAGTGACTATGTCTGGTTTTAAAACAATTGATAGCAAAATTTTGGAAGAAATAGTACAGCATCTTAAATAGTCAACCTGCTATCTTGACACACTTCCCACATCTTTTTTCAAAAGTGTGCTTAACTGTTTAGAAGCAGATCTCTTAGAAGTGGTAAACACCTCACTTCTTTCTGGGACTTTTCCAAACTCCCTGAAAACTGCAGTTGTTAAGCCCCTTCTGAAAAAGCGGAATCTTGATAACACTGTGTTGAGCAACTATAGACCAATATCAAATCTTCCTTTCATAGGTAAGATTATTGAAAAGGTAGTTTTTAATCAGCTGAACAACTACTTAAACTCAAATGGATACCTGGATAATTTTCAATCTGGTTTCCGCGTGCATCACAGCACAGAGACAGCACTCATTAAGATAATAAATGATATTCGCTTTAATTCTGATTCTGGCAAAATATCAGTGCTGGTACTACTAGATCTTAGTGCTGCGTTTGACACTGTCGATCATAACATACTTCTAGAGAGACTGGAAAACTGGGTCGGGCTTTCTGGGATGGCACTCAAATGGTTCAGGTCATACTTAGAAGGCAGAGGTTATTATGTGAGTATAGGAGAGCATAAGTCTAAGTGGACGTCCATGACATGTGGAGTCCCACAAGGCTCTATTCTTGCACCACTCTTGTTTAGCCTGTATATGCTCCCACTAAGTCAGATAATGAGGAAGAACCAAATTGCCTATCACAGCTATGCTGATGATACCCAGATCTACCTAGCATTATCTCCAAATGATTATAGCCCCATTGACTCTCTCTGCCAATGCATTGATGAAATTAACAGTTGGATGTGCCAAAACTTTCTTCAGTTAAACAAGGAGAAAACTGAAGTCATTGCATTTGGAAACAAAGATGAAGTTCTCAAGGTGAATGCATACCTTGACTCTAGGGGTCAAACAACTAAAAATCAAGTCAGAAATCTTGGGGTGATTCTGGAGACAGACCTTAGTTTTAGTAGTCATGTCAAAGCAGTAACTAAATCAGCATACTATCATCTCAAAAACATTGCAAGAATTAGATGTTTTGTTTCCAGTCAAGACTTGGAGAAACTTGTTCATGCCTTTATCACCAGCAGGGTGGATTATTGTAATGGTCTCCTCACCGGCCTTCCAAAGAAGACCATTAGACAGCTGCAGCTCATCCAGAACGCTGCTGCCAGGATTCTGACTAGAACCAGAAAATCTGAGCACATCACACCAGTCCTCAGGTCCTTACACTGGCTTCCAGTTACATTTAGGATTGATTTTAAAGTACTTTTACTCGTTTATAAGTCACTCAATGGTATAGGACCTAAATATATGTCAGATATGCTCACTGAATATAAACCTAACAGACCACTCAGATCATTAGGATCGAGTCAGTTAGAAATACCAAGGGTTCACACAAAACAAGGGGAGTCCGCTTTTAGCTATTATGCCGCCCGCAGCTGGAACCAGCTTCCAGAAGAGATCAGATGTGCTAAAACATTAGCCACATTTAAATCCAGTCTCAAAACTCATCTATTTAGCTGTGCATTTGTTGAATGAGCGCTGTGCTACGTCCGAACTGACTGCATTATTTTATGTATAATCCTTTTCTATTTAACTGTTTTAAATTTCATTTTAAATCAATTTCTATATAATTTTAAATTCTTATTTTATTATTTTTAACTCCTTGTTATTTCACTTTCTTTTATGTAAAGCACTTTGAATTACCACTGTGTATGAAATGTGCTATACAAATAAACTTGCCTTGCCTTGCTAGTATGTAGGCTCTTTTGTGAGCCTAGCTAGCTGTCTGTAACGCTGAGTGTAGTCAGGTCTCCTCTCGTTTTAGAGAGTCGTTATGCTGAGACCTCCACTCTTAAGAGATTCTCAGGATCGAGTGTTGTTAGGCTTCTTCTCGTTTAAGAGAGTAATTCTGCTGAAGCCTCCGCTCTCCAGGGCTCCGACTGGGCAGCACTACTAGTATGTAGGCTCTATTGCGAGCCTCGCTAGCGGTCTGTAGCGCTAAGTGCAGTTAGGTCTCCTCTCGTTCTAGAGAGTTGTCATGCTGAGACCTCCACTCTTAAGAGCTCCTCAGGTAGGCTTCCTCTTGTTTAAGAGAGTCATTCTGCCAAAGCCCCCGCTCTCCAGAGCCCAGCTCAGGCAGCACAATTAACACGTAGGCTCTATGGAGAGCCTCACTAGCTGTCTCTAGTGCTGAGTGTAGTTAGGTCTCCTCTCGTTCTAGAGAGTCGTTAGTCTGAGACCTCCACTCTTAAGAGTTCCGCTACCAGGATCGAGTGTTGATAGGCTTCCTCTCGTCATGAGAGTTACTCTGCTGAAGCCTCCTCTCTCCAGAAGTAATAAAAGTTAATCCTCTCTAATTTCCTCTGGCAGTGTCCTCTCGTCTAGAGAGTTGTTAGGCTGAGACATCCACTATCAACTAGGATTGAGTGTTAGGCTTCCTCTCATTTAAGAGAGTCATTCTGCCGAAGCCTTCGCTCTCCAGAACTCCGCTTAGGATATTTATGTGTGGGTTCTTTCTCTTGAACCTCACTAACAATTTTTTAGTGTGGAGTGTATCCAGGTCTCCTCTCATTCTAGAGAGTCAGTTGGCCAAGACCTCCACTCTTAGAGTTCCTTTCGTTGGTAGGTGAGCTAGTCTATGACGTTGGCGAGCTCTGAGCTGGCCTTTAGAAGGCTTTGGCTGTGGTCACAGCGATCTGCTGGGGCAGGGATGGTGTTCCTTTTGAGTCCTTGACTTAAGGAATCCAGTTATTTGGGCACTCATCCCTCAGCATGGCTGCGTTGGTATATTGTTCCCCTAGCGCCCTCTAGAGGATGCAGCGTAGAGTTCCCTTTCGATAGGGAACGTCTCAGGTTACGCATGTAACCATGGTTCCCTGAGAATAGGGAACGAGACACTGGGTCTCGGGTCAATGCTTCGGGCATTCCTGTCTCTCCTCAGACAAAAAAAAGAGGATGACGTATCTTACAGGTGCTCCTTTATACCCGCAGTCGCTCATTAGCTTACGTTATGGGCTTCTGCCTGCCAATGTCAAATTCATTGTAGTATTTAATTCATGCTTCAGACACCGGACACGCTGAAGGCGTTCCCCTAGTGCTCTCTAGAGGATGCAGTGTCTCATTCCCTATTCTCAGGGAACCATGGTTACATGCGTTACCTGAGACGTTTTAATGGATTGTTTTAACTTCAAGGAAGTGGAACAAATTAAGATTTTAGGAGTTTTAATATGCAAAATATTAGAGGAAAGTAAGAGATGAAATGTGGGAATAACTAGTAACATGTAACCCTCAACTACCTGTTTTTGGCGTGCTAGCTATGGTATGAGTGATACATTTCTTTTTCTGGACCAGATATCAGAAGATTAGGTCGACTCACTGGAGTGTATTGGATTGATGACTGAAACTAATGAAATCAATTCAAACACAAGGGTAAATGTAATTGAAAGAGGTAATTGAATATATAGTTGAGTAAATTAAAACGATGAAAAGAAATTAAACCCAAATTCACAATGTCAAACAATAGTTCAGTTCACAAAAGATACTGAAATTCAAATTAGCAATATAGAGATTTCAGAATCAGTATTACATATTTCAGACCTGGAATGTCAAATTCAGGTTCACAATTTGTATCTACAGAGAGAGAATTTTTTTTTTCTTTCAAAGCTCAGTGTCCAAATTCTAGTTTGTTCAGTTCAATATGAAAAATGTAAAGCTCAGTCCAGAGAAAAATCCAAAGAGGAAAAATAATACCACATTTCAAGGCAAGTATGCTTTGTTCTACCAGTTCAGCAAAATGATTGTTCTTTTTACTTCCAGGTACAATCAATTAGATGGGTGGCTCGCCATGTCCAAACCACAGAAAGACAATCCACGGCAGGGACAGATCAGGACTCCAGAGTATAAACAACAAAAGAATAATACATGGAAGAAAGAAAAGGGGGAAAAAACCCCGGCCTTGATAAAACAAAGCCAAAAAAAAAAATTTAATTAATTGCTCAATAAACATGTTCAAATGAAATCGAGTGTCTGTTTCATTACTCCTTCTTGCATATACATAACATATATGCTAGTCAACCACATGTTTGCTCTCAATACATTGCTGTCTATGTACGTAACTAGCAAAGCTAGCATCACATGTAATATATTTCTTTATGAAAATAACTAATTCAACCAATATACATTTTCTGAACAGATAACCACATTATTTACACCGTTTATATGAAAATACACACTAGATAATTTTCAAATGCATCTCTTACACATTACATTATAAATAGCTACAAACATACAAACAAAACCAGTTAACACCCATTAATAACAAATATTTTATTCACCAAGGAAAAAAATGATGAAAGAGAATAAAGTGTAGTATGTCTTGATCCAAACCGTCTTTTTAGGGATAATCAACAAATTAAATCGAATTGCTCTACATATTTTTTCTCCGTCACCGTCTGCACTCTGTCCTTAACTTATCTTGGAGGCGGAGCTAAACTCTGGCCTTAAAGTCAAAACTTACTTTGGCAAATTTATTTTTATTTTTTTTCTAAACCTCAGTGTATTATAACATATATAGCAACTTAAATCAACATTTCTCTTAATAAAAATATATTAAGTAAAATAAAAGTTATCTTTTTTTCTTTTGTTCTTTTAACCTAGTCAGTGGCCTGGGTTACAAACAGATATAGAAAGGTTACATTTTTGGAAATTGAGAACAATAAATTTGATGGGGAAGGTTTTAATATTGAATTTTTTAATGGTTTCTAAGCTTTGGTATGCTTTGTATGTATCTGAGATACCTTTGTGGATAGAAAAGCCAGTTGCACAGAGAGGTAATGAGCCCCAGCTGGACCAATTTGTGAGAGAGCTGTTGAGGGATGATTGTGTTGAATGCTGAACTGAAGTCTATGAACAGCATTCTGACATACGAGTCTTTTTTTTTCCAGATGTGTGAGGGCTGGGAGGAGGGCAGTGGCGGAAAAGAGGGAGTTTACTAGGAAGCAGTTAAAGGAAGGTATATTAAAGCAGAGTAGAATAGATTTAGTGTTAGTTAAGGAGGAAATCATTAGATATATAGACAGGATAAGACATCAAGGGAATAGTTTAAGTGATCATGATAGTGTTTGGTTCAGAATTAAGATAAGGAATGAGGAGGTAGGAGGAGGCATGTGGATATTGAATGCAGGGTATATTGAAGAGGAAGAATATGAGTCACAAATTAAGGATTTATTAAATAGAGAACACAGAGATAGATGAGCATAAAATATATGGCAGATTAGATGGAATAGGAGATAGATGGGATAAAATTAAAGACAATATCAAGCTAATTAGTATAAAATATAGCAAAAAAGAAGAGAAAAGATGAAGGAAGAAATGTTGCTGAGGGAAAGACTGAGGGAAGAATTAGTTAAGGCAGAAGATGAAGGATATAGTATGGAAAATATCCAGAGGTTAAGATGACACTAGAGAAATATGAGAGGGAGAAATGTAGAGGAGCGATTTTAAGAAGCAAAATATGCATTAGAAGGTGAGAAATGTACAGGATATTTTTTAGGGCTAGAGAAAAGCAGACAGAGTAAAACATATACAGTATAAGTGAAATAAATACAAAAGAGGGCAAGACAAAAGATTATGTAGAGATCTTGGAGATTTTTACGAAGAGTTATATAAGAGGGGAGGAGTAGATGAGAGAAGTATAGATGAGGTATTAGAAAGTGTAGGGGACATTCTAAGTAAGGAAGATGGGGAGTGGTGTGATAGGGAGATAGAGGAGGAGGAAGTGAAAGAGGCAATAGGGGGGTTGAAAAGTGGAAAAAGTCCAGGGAGTGATGGGATCGGTGTGTACTGGTTTAAAGCATATAAAGAAGGGGCAGCCCCCATATTAGTAGAAGTGTTCAAGGGGATAGAAAGAACAGGGACAGTGCAAGATAGAATGGTAGAGGGAGTGATAGCTTTAGTTTATAAGAAGGGAAATGGGTTAGATATAGAGAACTACAGACCAATCAGTTTATTAAATGTGGATTATAAAATATTGACAAAGGTTTTGGCAAACAGAGTGAAAAGAGTGATAGGAAGTATAGTGCAACCAACACAGAGTTACAGCATACCAGGCAGGGACATAGCGGACATGATAGGGACAGTTAGAGATGTGATGGAGTACATGAAACGAGATAAGAAGGGAGGAATAATATTGGGGATAGATTGGAATAAAGCCTTTGATAGGGTAGAACATGAATACTTATTTAAGGTATTAGAAAAGTTTGGATTTGGGGTAAAAAAATAATAGGATGGGTGAGGAGACTATATGAAAAGGCAAAAAGTTGTATAAAAATAAATGTAGTGGAGTGCTAACAGATAAGTTTGAGTTGGAAAGATCTGTGAGACAGGGATGTCCCCTGTCTGCATTATTATATGCTATTTCTGTGGAGCCTCTAGCCACTTTAATTAAGAGGGATAAAAGAGTAGCTGGGATTGAGTTGCCGTATGGAGGGATGTGTACTATAAACCAATATGCAGATGACACTACAATAACAGTGATGGAAGGAAATAGTGTAAAAACAGTTTTGGAGATAGTGAAGAAGTATGGGAAGGCATCAGGGGCAAAAATAAATATGGAGAAATCAGAATTAATGTATATAGGGGATGTAGAGGGGATAGGAGTAAGAGTGGAGGAAAAATATATGAAAGTATTAGGGGTATATTTAGGGGTTGAAAGCAAAGCAGCAAAAGATGTGACTTGGACTGGAGTGATCAACAAGATACGAACAGTATGTGCAGCATGGAAAGGGAGGAAATTCAAATTAAATGGGAAAGTAATAGTAGTAAATGGTCTGTTGTTGTGAATATGTGTGTATGTAATGAATGTAATGGAAATGCCAGGGTGGGTCATGAATGAATTTAATAAAATTGTATGGGATTTTATATGGGAAGGTAAAGGGGTGAAAATTGCACAGAAAACATTGGTGGGTAAGAGATGGGAAGGGGGTTTAAACTTGATGGACCTAGAAATAAAAAGGGCCGCAATGAGAATAAAAACGGTGATATAATATATGGGAGGGAGATGGGATTATGGGTGGAAGGAATTCTTAAGGAAATATATTGATGACGTGGGGAGAATAGGAGATAATGGTTGGTACCTGGGCTTTAAGCAATCATTGACGGGGGGAATACCAGAAATATATCGGGAGGTATTAGAGGCATGGAGAAAGTTCTTGCCCAAAATAGAGTATTATTAAGACATACAGTTGATTAAAAATCTACCACTGTTTCTGAACGAAAAAAAATGTAATATAAAAATAAAATTGTATGAACATAAATTTATAGAAGGAGGCATAAAACAAGTAAAGGATATTTTGTACGAAGTTATTCCAGGATTTCTCAGAAATAACTGCATTTATGATTCTGTGTGTAATTTAGAAGGAATGGAGAACAGAGAGAAGTTTACCTTTGGAATGGACTAATGTGATTGAAAGTGAATGTGCATTTCAAAAAGAACAATGCATGCCAGAGATGTATGTGGATGATGATGGTGAGAAATATACGATACAAAATATGTGTAAAGAATGTATACAGGAGACTAATTGGTGATGTTATAAAAGAGCCAGCAGCAGAAAAAGTATTTGAGGATTTGGATGTGAAAAAAATCTGGTCGAACTTAAATATAAAATACAACAATATAGAGTGTGAGAACAATGACTTTCTGATAAGACATAATAGAATTTACACAAATGTGGTGTTAAATAAGATAAACAACGAGGTAAATGTGATGTAAAAAACTCTCATGGCCATTTTCACAAACGTCACACATGAGATGAGATGCTTTGATGATTTCTTTGATTTTCTTAAAAGTCTGTTAATAGAAAACTGGGGTGTGGAAGTTGAGTCAGAGGAGGAATGGGGAAAAATATTTCTGTTTGGAATTTTTGAGAAAAGGAAAAGAGCAGACATCTGCCTAATTAATATAGTTTTGAGTCATGCCAGACTAGCAGTGGTTCTAAGAAGGAACTATGCACATTTTGAGGGGAGGAAGATTAAAGTAAAATATTTAAGTTAATAACACAAAGAGATGTGGAGTTGATTTGTAAGTATGAGAGAACGAGGCAAAGGAGTTCTTTGTGAATACAAATAAGTTCATATATCAAGAGGTGGGGGGAAAAATATGTTTCAATTGGTAGAAAGCAATTATGTGGTTAAAATTGGGTGTTGCAAATTGAGAAATTGTAAACATTTGTTTGTGTATATTAATGCCTTTTCTTTTTTACGATTATTCAAAAGGAAGAATATCAATTGAAAAACAAATAATATGAATGTAACAAAATATGTGTATGTAAATGGAAAATGTACTTGAAAATTTGTGAATTGAAAGTGAAAAAAAATAAATAAAAAATAACACGCCCGATCTCGTCCGATCTCGGAAGCTAAGCAGGGTTGGGCCTGGTTAGTACTTGGATGGGAGACCCCCTGGGAATACCAGGTGCTGTAAGCTTTTGCAGGCAGCTAACACACTTCTCAAAGCCTTAGCATTCATGCTTGCGCCTTTGCCCTTTTAAACTGATTGCTGCTTCTTTTTTGTCTTTTGCTTTCTCTGTGCCTTTCTGCTTTCGGTGTGACAAAAGACATCTCAGCCTCGTCATTCTTCCTTTCTCCTCCTGGGGCTGATAGACAGGCTTTTTTGTAAACTACATAGGAGATGTACCCTTTAGATTTCAAGTTCAAATTTCAAGAATTCAACAACAAAACAAATTCTCAAGTTTACATTTCTCTGATGTTGGTGAGTGGTCAAAAATCACTTGCAAGTGAACAAATAAAATATATTTCAGCTATTTTTACCTACTTTTCCGGTACTTGGAAACAGGACAAGAGTGTTTCATCAGTTAAAAAAACCCACAAAAAAAAAACAAGCATTAACCTAAGAGCGAACATTTTTTTATTTGTTCCTTTTAGGAAACCATACGCTAGGCCTTTCTGTTTTTTTAATCATTCAAAATTAGGCCCCCCATTCACTTCCACTCAGGGTGCCTTACCGCAACATTTCTTTTTCCTTTTTCACGAATACTCAGATATGGCCCACGAGATCCACTTTCCTGCAGAGTTCAGCTCTATCCCTAATCAAACACACGTGAGCGTGCTAATCAATTTCTTCGGAATCTTTAGAAAATCACATGTAGGTGAGTTTGATCAGGGTTGAAGCTAAAGTGTGCGGCCCTCCATTTCAAGATTCGAGGAACCCTGATTAATTTAATTATTTTTGCACTGTAGAGTGATTATAACACAACTTTGTCAGATAAAAATAAAAAAAATCCCCCGGAAACGATGGACGTGACATTTCTGTTTTGAAATCATAAAAAAATTGGCCCCCATTTAATTCCACTCAAAGTGCGTTACTGCAACATAATTTTGTGTTGATTTATGTAAATGCATATTTTGATTGTTATTTATTTATTTCACTTAATTTGATTCAAATTAAACAGGCATGCCACATTTGTTTTTAACTCATACAAAATACGCCCCCGGTGCGTCTGTGGTTGAAAACAGTAAGATTTTGTTAATCATTTAATACTCATGTTTATCTTGAATATGTTAAAATGAATTATTTGTCTGTTTCTATGAATGCCTCACATTGGATGTTTCACATTGGGCTGTAACAGCCAGCCTGCTGGTGGAAAATTCACAGAACCCTTAAATCAAGATTAGGGTGCAGTACGAGATGACACCAGCAGGGAAGAGCTGGGGCTAGTTTCTAAGCAGAAATCTGCAGAGAAAAAGGCAGTTTTCACATGATCAACCAGAAGAACATCTGGGTGAAAACTTTCAGTATCATTTGGGCTGAAGACGATTCTTCAATAAAACCCTTTTTATTCTTAAAACATCCTTCGTCTCGACTATCTTCATCCAAAGTTTCAACCACATTAATGGCGTCACGAACAGGATTCTGTGAGAAAACATCGATTGACGAGGGGCGGACACTCTCTTGTCCGAGAAAGCTAACGGTCCAGCCGGCTCTCAGATAAACAAGGTAAGACAAAGATAAAATGACTTTGTCTAATTAGGGACCGTATGTTTTTCGGGTAGGTGAGATTTATGGTCCTCTGGTGAGAACGGAAAACGCTAAAATTATTCAGCCAAATTTTTTTTAGAAATCCCCAGAATCATAGAAAAAGAACACGAGTTGAAGGTGGATGAATGATTAAAATGCTAAGAGAACTGAGGATGATGAAATAATAAAATAGAACTAAGATATGAGTTTTAATAATAATAATGACAGAGGCACGTGTCCTATAAAAACAATAAAATAGAACCGATGCGCGTGTTCTATTTAAAAAATACAACCGAGGTGCGAGTTGTATCATACAACCGAGGAGCATGTTGTATCAGGGGGAATCAAAAATAGAACCGAGGCGCGTGGTCTAACAATACAACCGAGGCGCAAGTTGTATTTAGTGTTGTTCAAATTGTATTTAGTGAAATCGACCGAGGCGCGAACCGATTGATGACCCTAAAAATGAATTATAACTGAGTAACGAGTTATAGACTGAATGCAACTGAGACACGAGTTGTCTTAATAAAATAGAATAATAAAATAGAAAAGGGATCACTGGTTAAACTAGGAAGTATATAGTGTGGAAGAATTAATTGAACGAGAACCTAATATAAGTGAACTTACTGATAAACAGATCATAAACAGACTAGATTTGTGACCGGTTAACATCTGTGAACGAACAGTAAAAATGAAGAGCTGGGGAACTGCTAAAAATTTTATATTGGCCGCTATTATTCACTAATGAGGATATAGAGATTAACCGCATAGATTAAATAATATAGATTAAACGTATATCACAAAACCCAAATAATTGAATTTGGCCCGTGTATTGTAGAAGCTGAAACTCTGCTCCTGTGGGCAGATATTCACTTTCATTTAGGTCCGAGGCATCATAAAAGCAAAATTGCACGACAGTAACCATCTGTTTCCAAGGGTAGGAGCTGTTTACCACACAAACACAGACAGACATGGATGAGGTTAGAGCAAAGAAAAGGCTATTAGAAATAACTATACCTAAATCACCTTTGGATTATATAATGGGGAAAAATCAAAAAGAGGGGGAGGTGCTAAGGCAATGGAGAAAATCCGTAGCAGATAAATTAAAGGAAAAGCTAAGACTACGTGGCCAAAAGGTGGAACTTGGGATAGTCAAGATATAGAAGAAACAGAAAAATGGTTAAATATGAAAAAGAGGTGGGGACAGGAAAGATTCAACTAAAAAGGCAGCTGAGGGCTAACATCAAGTTCAAAGTTTATTATAAGCCCAGAAGGCAATTTTTGGTGCAGCATCAAGTTTGTTAACATATTATACAAAAAACACAAACAAAAACAGACACAACATCCTACAAATTTAAAAGCCTTACAGCAGTGGGAATAAAAGAATGTCTATACCGATTACTTTTAAGTTTAGGCATACTATAACGTATACCAGAACGAAGCATTTTAAATTCATGTAACAGTGGATGAGTACAATCTGCAACAATAATTTTAGCTTTCTGTAAAACAAACTGATCAAAGCTAAATGATAACCCAGTCTGCTTAATGCCAATTATCTTACTACCTTGGTGGACAATGCCATTCAATGAATTTCGATGCTTAACATTTACATTACCATACCAACTGCATATGGAGAAGCAGAGCACCGATTCAATATAAGATTTGTAGTACATGGTCATAAGAGTCCTACTGATATTAAAAGTAGAGAGCCTTCGAAGACAGTGTAACCGTTGCTGGCCTTTTTTACATAATGCTTCAACATGAGTATCAAAACGTAATTTATTATCAACTATAATCTCAAGGTACTTGTAACTACTAGCCCATTCCACAATTTGACCTTTGACACTAGTTGGTTGAGGAGAAGAAGGGCTGGATCTAAAATCAATTACCATATATTTGTTTTTTTTTATGTTTACTTGCAAGAAGGCACTGTCGCACCATGTCAAAAAATAATTCACCACTGGTCCATGACTATTCTCATCCCCAGTCAACAAGCTAACAATGACAGTATCATCAGCGAATTTTAAAATGAACCTATCTCTGTGTCTACTCACATAATCATTAGTATATAAAATGTAGAGCAAGGGTGAGAGAACACATCCTTGGGGAGAACCTGAGGACGTAATGAGGGTACCTGAAAAGGTACCGTTTACTCTTACTCTCTGCATTCTATCACTTAAAAAAATCTAATAGCCACCCCACTATCTTAAATTCTAATTTAAACTCTGAAATTAAATTATTTACTAAAACATGGGACTGAATAGTATTAAAAGCTGACGAAAATCTACAAAGAGCAATCATGAGTTTTCCTTCCATCCAAATGTTTCATAATCATATTTAACAGGGTGGATGAGGCATCCTCAACTCCTCTTCTAGCCTGGTAAGCAAACTGCAATGGATCTAAAAGACTTTGAGTTTTCAATAAAAGTTCATCCCTGACAAATTTCTCAAAACATTTCATCACCAATGATGTCAGAGCAACAGGTCTAAAATCATTTAGAGTCTTAGGATAACTTGTCTTCCTTACAGGCACAACAATGGCTTTTTTCCACAACTTAGGAATTTTTTGAAGATAAAGCGACTTTTGGAATATATTATAAAAAACAGGACCTAACTGATCCGCACATGTCTTTAGTAAACGTCCCCCAATCTTATCTGGTCCAGAAGATTTTCCCACCTTGCTTTTTTAAAAATATTTATAACATCCTGCTGATTAAAAAAATTACACTCCGTATTACACAGTTGTATTCCTTAGCACATTTGTTTCACTAGTGAAATCCTCCACATCAAATCTAGTATAAAAAGTATTCAATTATTGTGCCAACTGTATATCGGACTTATAACCAACCAATTTTAAGGGGGCATTGCTTTTACTCTTAGATCCAGTTATAGTATGCATACTTTCCTAGGCAGAGCCAAGCCTATTTCCTCTAAGATCCCCCTCTACTTTCTCCTTGTACTTATATTTAGCTCTCCTAAATTCATACTTTGTTTTTACAAATCATGCTTCCTTTCTAAGTCACCTGCATGCCTTATTTCAACCATGAGAGACTTAATAGATGTAGTTATCCAGTGCTTTGTATTAGCAAAGGTTCACACCCTTATTTGAGGGATAAGCATATCCTCACAAAAATGTATGTAACTACTTACAACATCGGTTAAATCATCAATATCAGAACATGAATTTTCAAAAACCTCCCAATTTGTGCATTCAAAACATCCTTGCAATGCTAAAGACGAATCCTCGGACCATATCCTAATAGATTTAGTTTCAGTCTTATACTTTTTCAAAACTGTTTTATACACAGGAATTAAAAACACAGTGTTATGGTCAGACAGCCCCAATCGTGAATTACTAATGGACTTATATGCACCTCTGACAGAACCATAACACAAATCCAAAATTTTGTTAAATCGTGTTGTACAGGATACATACTGTTGAAAATTCCTCAAAGTGTATTTCAAGGAGCAATGGTTAAAATCCCCCATGATAAAATTAGGGGGGGTCAGGGGAAACATTTTGCAACTTCGAAACAGTACGTTCGACAGTCTCCTTCACTTTTTAGCCTCCTTCAGCATGATGAGTAAATGGAGAAAATATAGGGACATGTGGAAAGTTGAGGTAGGTCAATTAATGAGGGAAACAGTAGAGGCTATGGGTGGGGAAAAGTTAGCTGAAAAAAAGGCTAGCCTTAACACTCTGCCTAGCATGAGACAAAAGATACCGAGCGCCCGCCTCCATACAATGAAAAACTGACCATGACTGAGCTCCCAGCATATTGCACAAAAAAGGAGTAGAAAATAAATAAAGATTAATGGAGGAAAACCTCCGTAAAGAATTAAGAAAGATGGAACTCCAAAATATGAAAGAAAGAAAGACAAAGGGGAAACTGGGATGAGCAAACTTATTCAGATGGGTGGGACCAGCCTAAATTAAAGTTTAATATGGAAAAAGACACAAATAAAGATGAGTTTAAAAAATATAGAGAAAGAGAGGCAGCAGAGACAACAGGCACTAGGTCAGGTAGGAAATATAAAGAGACATACAAGGGAGCAAAAATGATGCCACTATTAGTGGAAGGAACACAGCTGAAATATGTGCCATGGGGAGGAAAGGACGTAGAAACATTGAAATCAAAGCTACCCAGCCTGAGGGATGTGCCAATAGATGGATAGCCGCTTTTGAGGATGAGACAGTGGGAGATATGATCGCGGTAGGGGACATTAAGGTTTTGCTGTCTAAGGTATTAACCAGGCAAGAGATGGAGGATATACTGGAGGACGTTGGCATTAAGGATGCTGTGGGCTGTGAGGATTACAATGGTCAATCTCTAAACACGTACCGTTCTGAATTATGGGGGACATTGAGAGACAAGTTTCCCACAAAAATGTCCAAAAACAGGCAGCTGATGAAACCACTGACAACTGAGGATAATTTAGATCAATGGATACATGAGCAGGTGCAACATTGGCGAAATATGACTAATGAAAACGTGACTTTGGATAAATCTTCCCTGTGTGCACAGCTGTTTAGAAGTGCCGTAAAGGAGGTGTTACCTATCTCAGTACAGGGTAAACTGGGAGACATATCAGGACTGGATGAGATGGACCAAGATCAATGGTCTGAGACTGAGACATTTCATTAAAACTCACCAGGAAGCAGAACTAGCTCTGGAAAAGCAGAGCAGAGATGTCACTCGAAAGCTAGCACAAGCTAACCTGGAGCAGCTGAAAATGGACAAGAAACTGAAAGGTACGTACGTAGTGAGAGGTGAGGCTGGAGGGTCTGAGGAGTCCACAGGGGGAAAAGGGCTGGGTCAGAAAGTAGAACCGACATCAAAGCCAGGGGATAGCCAAAGTCAGCAAAACCCCCAACCTATAGTTGTAAATGAGCAGCTACCACAGGGGTACCATCCTCAGGCTCAGGGAAGCTATAGAAGAGGACCAGGGCGAGGCAGCCACTGACAAGAGGAAGAGGTGATGTAGGAAGAGAGAGAATAAAGACTGGCAGTCAGTGGAATGCTATGGGTGTCATCGGCTAGGACACACAAGAGCCGAGTGTCAAATAAATCCATGGCCAGATCAACAATAGGAATTTTCAGAGAACCCTACTGTAGGCCAGCACGTGGTGTTATCAAAAAGCGAAGAGGAGGAATCAATTATAGAGTGTAAAATTAACAGGAAAATAATTAAAGCCATAATGAAGTGTGATTGCACATCAAAAAGGGGAAGATAAGATCTCGTTAAGGAATAACTTTGCAGACTAAACAGCAAAAGCAGCAGCAAAAAGAGAAACCGAACCAGGAAAAGGGATTTTAGTATTAACCAGGGCTCAGATAGCTAAAAAAACTGAATGCATACAACAATAGAACGGAAATGATAGACAATAATTAAACAAAACAACATTTGGTTTCCTATAATGCAAGAGAAAGTTAATGAGTTTTTAACACAATGTAGCGAATGCATGACACAAAATATCAAAAGTAAAAAAAAAATCACTTACGACAATTTGGAACAGAGCCTAATAAACGCCAGAAGGCTCTGTCTAGAGAAAAACAACCACTTTAGCAATCCCAAAGATAGGGTGTGGATTGGACAGATTAGATTGGTCCAAAGTAGAGACATTAGTTAACACATTTTTTGGAGAATCAACCATACGTGTAAAGGTTTATACTCATCCAAATGAGGATGCGGCTGTTGATAGTGATAGGACTAATGGAAATTAAGGGGTCATGGGAGAACAAAAAAATATATAAATCCCCTGATAATAACTATAAGTCCTCTAAATAAGATGGATATATGATAACAATAGGAGTAGATGTGACTGGGACAGACTCAATGGGACTAATATGGCCATTATGGTAGCAGTAGCAGTGCTGGGTCTGTGTGGGTGTTGTTGTATACCATGTATAAGGGGTTTGGCACAATGTGTGATTGAAACTGGAATGACTAAAGTAATGGCAGAAAGGGTAGAAGAAATGACCCCCATGCGGGAAGAATTAGACTCATCCAAGGACTGGGAAGAGGAGAGCTGTGCAGTGTAATAAGACTGCGAGGAGGAATAACACGGCCAGGCAACAACCACTGGGTGCTAGTAACCTAGGTAACCTACGGCCAGGCTCTCTACCTAGCGCAAAGCTAGTGAGCTGAAGACAATGAAGATGCATTTTTTACACATATAGGAAATATAATGTTAGGTCTGTCTATATTAAAGGACAACAATCACAATTACTAACTGTTTTTGTACTAACTGTATTGTTTACACGTTAATGAGGATTGTAAATCCTCAAAAGGGGGAATTGTGGTTGAAAACAGTATGATTTTGTTAATCATGTTTATCTTGAATATGTTCAAATTAATTATTTGTCTGTTTCTATGAATTTCTCACATTGGATGTTTCACATTGGGCTGTAACAGCCAGCCTGATGGTGGAAAATTCCCAGAACCCCTAAATCAAGATTAGGGTGCAGTACGAGATGACACCAGCAGGGAGGAGCTGGGGCTAGTTTCTAAGCAGAAATCTGCAGAGAAAAAGGCATTGTTTTCACACGATCAGCCAGAAGAACATCTGGGTGAAAACTTTCAGTATCGTTTGGGCTGAAGAAGATTCTTCAATAAAAAAACGTTTTTTTCTTAAAACATCCTTCATCTCGCCTATCTTCATCCAAAGTTTCAACCACACGTCTTCTTTAAATAGCTCGCTATTGAGTGCTTTACTCGCTTACGGCCATACCACCCTGAGCACACCCGATCGCATCCGATAGGAGACTGCATGGGAATACTAGGTGCTGTAAGCTTTTGCCTTTTCTTCACCGGGCAGCTAACACACTTCAAGCCTCAGCATTCATGCTTTCTCTCCTTTACACTTTTAAACTGATTGCTGCTTATATTTTGTCTTTTGCTTTCTCTTTGCCTTTCTGCTTTCGGTGTGACAAAAGACAGCTCAGCCTCGTCATTCTTCCTTTCTCCTCCAGAGGCCGATAGACAGGCTTTTTTGTAAACTACATAAGAGATGTACCCTTTAGATTTCAAGTTCAAATTTCAAGAATTCAACAACAAAACAAATTCTCAAGCTCGCGTATCTCTGATGTTGGTGAGTGGTCAAAAACCACTTGCAAGTGAACAAATAAAATATATTTCAGCTTTTTACTTTCCCCATTACTTGGAAACAGGACAAGAGTGTGTTTCATCAGCTCAAAAAAACAAAACAAAAAAAACAAGCATTAACCTAAGAGCGAACATTTATTTATGTGTTCCTTTTAGGAAACCATAGGCATGGCCTTTCTGTTTTTTTTTTTATCATTCCAAATTAGGCCCCCATTCACTTCCACTCAGGGTGCCTCACCGCAACATTTCTTTTGCCTTTTTCACGAATCCTCAAATATGGCATTTCTTTTGCCTTTTTCACGAATCCTCAAATATGGCCCACGATATCCACTTTCCTGCAGAGTTCAGCTCTATCCCTAATCAAACACATGTGAGCGTGCGAATCAATTTCTTCGGGATCTTTAGAAAATCACAGGTAGGTGAGTTTGATCTGGGTTGAAGCTAAAGTCTGCAGCGCATTGGCCCACCATTTCAAGATTCGAGGAACCCTGATTTATGAATGGAAAAAGAGGGACTAGTTGAGATGTTGTTTTGTTTTTTCACTGTAGAGTGATTATAACACAACTTTGTCAGATAAAAAAAAAAAAAAAAAAAAATCCCCCGGAAACGATGGACATGACATTTCTGCTTTGAAATCATTAAAAAATAATAGGCCAGCATTTACTTCCACTCAAAGTGCCTCACCGCAAGCTTGAGTTTTGACTTTTATTTACGTTTATTTATTCATTAAATGTTTTACTATTATTTATTTATTTCACTTCATTTAATTTATGTTAACCAGGTATGACGTTTCTGTTTTGAAATAGTTCAAAAATACGCCCCCATTTACTTCCACTCAAAGTGAGTCATTGCAACATAATTTTGAATTTATTTAAATGCATATTTTGATTGTTATTTATTTATTTCACTTAATTTGATTCAAATTAAACAGGCATGCCACTTTTGTTTTGAAATCATTCTGAAATACGGGCTGCAGTACTTTAGGGTGATCCACAGCCACCAGGGCATCTGCTAATTCTGCTAGTTCAAGTGCTACAAGTGCGAAGAAAGGGAACATTTTGCAAGAGATTACAATGCGGTCAGATGCCCAGAGTGCCCAAATTTTAAATAAGTGTGAATGTTGGATGGGAGGAGAGGAAGGAGGTATGGAGCACTGGGGAAACGGACAGGTGCATGAAGGAAACCGTGAAGAGGAAGGACAATAGGAAGAAGCATTACAACAAAAGGAAACAGGAGGAACGAGCAACCGAGATAAAGGAGGAGAAAAAGATAAATGATAAGCGTAAGCAACAGACAACAGAACACTCAATGGACAGAAACGCAAATATCGGGTAGTTTGGATGATGTGGAGAGAGATGAACAAGGCATGAAAGATCAAAACAAAGAAACGGACAGTGAAGAAGAAGAAACAAGGACTGACAACATGGAAAAAGATAGAGGGGGGAGAGGACAAACAAGGAGAGCATTAAAGGTAAAACCAAAAGTGGAAAATGTAAGGGAAAAAGAGAATGACAAGGGGCAGGGTCAAAAGTGTAAACATATGAAGTGTTAAGAGGGCTGGAGAGAGAAGATGGAGAATAATGTTTATTTATGAATTAATTTCTTTATTTGAATGGTTTTAAGTTGTTTTACTTTTAATGCAAAAGGACTGATGGACATGGGGAAATGTGAAAAGCAAAGAGTGAAAGAAAAATGTAAAGGAGAAGATGTTATTGCTTTGCAAGAAACACTGATAAGATGGGGATTTTCTTTGTTTTATTTTATCTTATGGTTTTGAGAATTGTGACCTTTAATGCAAGGGGTTTATTGAATGGTTTTAATTTAGAAAAGATGAAAGAGTTGTGTAAAAATTCAGACGTGATTTTATTGCAAAAAACTAACTGGAAAGGGAATGTAATGGGACATTTTAAAAGAAGATGGGAAGGGGAAATATTCTTTAGTAATGGGGAGAAAAGTGTGGGAGGAGGAGTGGCTATTTTATGACAAAACAAATGTATGATGATAAAAAAGGGAAATGTATTGCAGTAGAAATTGAATTTGAAGGAGAAAATATTATTGTATTAAATGTACATGCACCAAATGAGGAAAAGGAGAAGAAAATTTATTTTAATGTTTTAAGAGGTGTAATTGAGAAATTGAAAAGAATGGTGGTTGCAGGGGATTTTAATACTGTTTTTAACAAAATAGATATGGCTAATGGGATGGTGTTTAGGATGGACAGTGGAAGGAAGGAACTTAAATTATTGATGGAGGAAAAAAAATATGATTGATGTTTGGAGAGAAAGAAATGAAAAGGGAGAATATTCAAGAAAACAATTAGTGGGGATTTTTATGTGCCAAACAAGGATCGATTATTTTTTAAAATTTGGAATGTTTTATTGATGGCATTATTTATAAAGAAACGACTAATTAAGCGAACAAAAAATGGCTTTCATAAGGATGGATTTTAAAAGGGAAATGAAAAGGCCTTCTAAATGGATTCTAAATACAGAAATCTTAAAGCATGAAAGTTTTAAAAAAAACAGGGATTGATCATTTATTAGAGGAGGAAAAAAAGGATGCAATGTATTTAGAAGATAAAAGACAATGGTGGGAAAAATTGAAATATTCTATTAATTACTGTAAGATACTGCAAAGGGTTAAAAGGGCTAAGGAAAAAGAAATAAGTTTAAAAGGAGAGTTAAACAACAAAGTAAAAGTGCAAAAAGTGTTTGAAATGGAAGAGAAGCTTAAAATAATTGAGGAAGAGAAATGCAAGGGAGCGTTGCTGAGAAGTAAAGCTAAATACACAATCGAGGGGGAAAAATGTAACAAATTCTTTTATAATCTTGAAAAAAGCAGGGGAAAAGCTGAAACGATCAAATAACTTAAAAACAGAGATGGGCATGCCGCTTTTAATGCAGGGGATATCTTAAAAGAAATAAAGGATTTTTATGAAAAACTTTTTAAATCAGAAGGGGTGGATGAGGGAAAAAATGAATGTTTTGCTGCAACAGATAACTAGGGAAGTTGGAGAAAATATAAAACAGACCTTGAAAGAGATAGGAACAGAATAAATTATACAAGCTATAAACCTCCTAAGAGTAAAAAAAAAAAAAAAAAAAAAAAAAAAAAAAAAAAACCAGTGAATTTTACAATGTTTTTAAAAAAAAACCAAGTGTGATTTTAAAGGAAATGTATGATGATGTTTTTAGGGAAGAAGGAATCAATCCAAGAATGGGGTTAGGTTTAATGAAAATAATTTACAAGAAAAAAGGTGTTAAAACAAATTTGATAAATTTTATACCCATCACAATGTTAAACACTGATTTTGAGATTTTAGCTAAAGTTTTAGGCAACAGATTAAAGAATGTAATGCCAAGTATAATTGAAACTAATCAAGCGTACAGTGTAAAGGGGAGGGACATAGCAGACATAACAAGTAGTATAAGAGACATAATAGGTTATATAAAAGAAAAAGGAAAATAATGCATATGTTATTAGTTTGGATTTTGAGAAGGCATTTGATAGAGTAGAGCATGGATTTTATTTTCAGTTTAAAAAAAATTCGGGTTTGGGGAAAATTTTATTAAATGGATTGTAATTTTATACAAGGATATTTTGATGGAAGTAAATTGTAATGTTTTTTTAACCCAACCTTTTAAAGGTTTCAAGGTCTATAAGGCAGGGGTGTCCGTTATCAGCGCTGCTTTATTCATTGGTGGCAGAACCTTTAGGACAAATAAATACAAGTAAACAAAATTGAAGAAGAATGGGAATTTAAGAAAACCTTTCAATACACAGATGATGCGACAATTGTGGTGGAAAATATGTAAAGCTTCAAAAAGGGAATGGGAAAAATTCATTTCTATTGTGATGGATCAGGTGCAAAAATAAACGAAGAAAAAACAGTGTATATGAAATTTGGAGGGGATATTTAAGTTCATGGAGGTGCAGGAAATGAAGGTTTTAGGGACGGTTGCAGCAAAGAATGGAAAAGTGGTAGTAGATAATATGTGGGATGATATAGTGGGTGGAATGGAGAGAAGGTTTAATTTTTGGAGGAGCAGGTTTTAAAGTTTGAAGGGGAAAATTTTTAATTGTTAATGTTGTATGTTTTACATATGATGCCATTGCCAAACTGGGTTCTAAAAAGGATAAAGAAATGTGTTTTAGAGTTTTTATGGGATAAAAAGCCTCAGAGGATTGCTTATTTTACGTTAATAGGGCAGCCGGATGATGGAGGGATGGGTTTAGTGGCTGTAGAACAAAAAATGAATAGTATGAGGGTGAAAGTTGTAAGAATATCTGGATAGGACAAACAAAGCTGAATGGAAAAAAAAATGTGCTTTTATCTAAATAAATGTGGCAATTTTAAATTGGGGGATAACATTTTATGGATGAAACTCAAAAATTGGATTGCTAGAGGGGATACCAGGATTTTAGCAAGAAGTTTTAAGTGCTTGGAGGCTTTTTCTAACAGAGGTCGATTTCAATCTGAAGGTGATGGAAGCGGTTTTAAATCAACCTCTGTTTCTGAATGGGAAAATAAAGATACAAGAGCGGGATATCTATTTTAAAAATGGCTGCAAGTGGGAATTATACAAATACGAGATGTTTTGTTTTAATATAAAGAGGGATTTTACCACTGCAAGTCATTATAGATGCAATGGAAGAGGAGAAAGAGGATTTTAATGTAGCAGTTTTAAGAAGACAATATAAGGATGTGAAGCAATCCCAGAGCAATGGCTAGATGACATAAGCAAAGGGGGGGGGGGGGGGGAAGTGAAAACAAAATGGATGTGGTTTTAAAATGTAAAGATAAGTGGATTGTCTATAACTTGGGCACTGTGAAAATGTTTTACTGTTTTTTTCAGAAATTCAGTTTTTAAAAAACCTGTTGCTAATCAATTTTGAACAAGGCATTTAATGAAATGGAAGAGAGACGGATATTTGGAAGGACAGGAAATGGCAATGGTTAGATGTGGATCTGGAATGTTTTGATTATTTTTATTAGACATGTGTTTTTACTGAAATGAGGACTGTGTGCAATACAACCGGTAACAAATGCCCCAGTTGCAAAAGTGTTGTAAACAGGATGAAGGTATTTTACACTTGTTTTTATTTGTGAAAAATTGACAACTTTTTTTGAAGAATTAAAAGATGATAATTTAATGCTTTGAGAAGATAACAAGGGGGATTTGAACTGGGAGATTATTTTTTTTGCTAGGATTGAGAGAGAAGAATAATGCAAATAAAAAACAACATTAATTTACTTTTAATTTTGGGCAAAAAAGGCAGTTTGGAAAACGAGAAATGTGGCTAAAAACTGGGATTTCATTTTAAACTTGTGGTTACTCTTTAAAGGGATGGTGGAGGATTATGTTCAAATATTGTATAACTATTAAAGATGTTGTGTATTTTTATACAAAAACATATTGCCATGCCTGATAATGATGGGTTTTTTTTTTGTGTGTGTGTGGTTATTGATTGTATGGACATGTAAAAATTGATGTTTAAAATGAAAATAAAAATAATTAAACAAAGCATGCCCGATCTTGTCCTATCTCGGAAGCTAAGCGGGGTCGGGCCTAGTTAGTACTTGGATGGGAGACCGCCTGGGAATACCAGGTGCTGTAAGCTTTTGCTTTTCCTTCACAGGGCAGCTAACACACTTCTACAAGCCTCAGCATTCATGCTTTCTCCTTTACCCTTTTAAACTGATTGCTGCTTTTTTTGTCAAACGAAACAAGGTTTATTTACTAACTGCTATTCTACGATACATGGACTAACTTAATAAAAACACAGACAAACACATAACATACACACACATTCATAACTCTACGGTTAACGTTAGGAGAAAGTATTTTCTAACACTCTTTTCTATCTCATAACTGTAACTTATGAGAAGATAACGAACATAACTCTGCTATGTTTCTGCGTACAGATCGATTCACCAGTTTCAGTATGATTAGAGACTGTTTGGTTACTTGCGTTCATTCAGCAGGCCGAATCTCTTGTTTCGTCCCACGTGGTTCCTTCAGGTTTTCACGGATATCTCCGATGCTTAAAATTCGACTGCGTGACGTCACCGGGAAGCTCTCTCTTGCAATTGGCGGTCTTTGTTCTGTGTTAGATGGAAGGCGTTGTTGGTCTGCTGGCTTTGAGGTGTTACGGCTGTTACGAAGTCTTGAATTCGCTTAGCTCGTTTTCTCAGCCCGATGTTAAGGGGAGGGTCCAGTGCGACCGAAGCTTCCGGATCATCCGCGAATGAGCACGTTGAAAAGCGAGGAGAAAGAGATCGTTCCAAACATGGTGTTCAGTTTTAAATAGACGGATTTCAGTACGCCCCCTGGGCTTCTTCCAATCAGATTGTTCTAGTGGAGCGGAGCCCCACCCATGTTTTTTGAGGCAGACCACAGTGACTCTTCCATGTGATGAAAAATAACACTTTACATAAGTATTAAACTCTTATCACGTTTACCCATTTATAATATCACCAAGTCTGTCACGTCACTGATTCATAATGTTTCGCGACCGTCCATATAAATCTAAACACGCTATAACCTTACAGGGAACAGTAATAGGTTAGGAAAAATGGCATCGGTTCCACTATACAGGTTAAGGCACAGATTAACACATCCTAAATAAATCACACCAAGCATATGAAAGGGAGAGTACAACTTTACTATATATATATATATATATATATATATGTATATATATATATATATATATATATATATATATATATATATGTTCACGTTCACTTGCTTGTGTAGGAGGAAGGCCAGTGTCAAAG
>QVTF01006100.1:22500-27877 GCA_003573665.1 Oxygymnocypris stewartii | reverse complement strand
TCAGAACCCAAGTAAAACTTTGGCATAGCCTCCAACTTCCAGGCACCCATGAAACCGGCGGAGACAGAACACACTCCCCATTTTCTAACCCAAGAACATGGCCAATTATGGTTTGTTTTTCAAAGACTTTGTCAAGCTCAATCAAGTCATCTTTGAGTGTGTGTGTGTGTGTGTGTGTCTTTATCTGTGCGTGTGTGTATATCAGAGGTGTATAGTCCAGGTGCCAGAAAGTAGAAATCCTGTCCAGCAGCTGTTCCAACCATCACTAAACCAGCTCCTCTACCAGGTAGATGAGCTCATTAGTGAAAACACCTGTTCTAGATGTAGAGGCGGATCCAAAAACATGGCAGGATTTTTACTTTCTGGCACCTGGACTATACACGTCTGGTGTCTATATGTGTGTGCTTGACCGGGTGCTTGTGCCACGTGTTTGTTAGCGTGTGTGTGTGTGTGTGTGCGCATGTCCTTAGCCATGAAGATATGATTTTGCAATATCTTCCCACACATCTCTTTTTATTTCAACATGACGTGCTGTCACGTGCTGTGGGGCAGGGATCAACCTGAGCACATCCTCAAATGGATACCAGAGCGCATCCTCTCGCATTGGCCAGTAGTAACGATTGTGTCCCACTCTGTGCATGCACTTAACATGAACATGTGTCTCACTCACTTCAACAATGGTTCCAGGGTAAACCTCATCGTCATATCTGATGACACACCACTGACCAACAATGTCATCTCTATCCCACTGTACTTCAAGGTCTGGTTGTCCTTGGTGCAATGCAGGAACAGCAGAGTTGACTTTGAAGTCGAAGGCCTGAGCTTGGTAACACTGACATTGCAGAATCTGCCTTGTTGAACACATGCAGCTCACATCACGGTATGTCAGTTTCCCTGGTGCTTGCGTGATGACCTGGTGAATCCGCATAGTGCATGGTACAGCGGGGAGTCGTTGTGGCATCTGCTGTATGGCCTTTTCCACTGTAGCCTCTTCAATGTAGAAGATCTTGACAGCTGTATTGGTGTTTACCAATGCATTGAAAAGATGTTTAGCAGTGGAAATGTCTTCACCTTGGCTCACCAATCTGTCAGCTGTTCTCTTCAGAAGGCCTCCTACCCCATCGGGGGCACCCTTTCCGTGGCTGGCCTCAAAAAAGTTCCAAGTGCCCGCAGTGAAGCCCTGGTTGTACAATTCAGTTGTCAACATGTAAAAGTTGCCCTTCTGCCTGTATTGTGAGCAGGGACCATCACTGAAAAAGTGGATAATTGACACTGTTGGGCATGTTTCCTTGAGATGGTTAAGTACTGGGGAGAGGTGTGCCCATATGGCAGGTGGACCCTTTTCTTTGCATGGCGAAATTGTTGTGAAGCACAAGTGGTCTTCCTCACCACCAATGTAGAGGACCCCTGTATGAAGAGTTGCTTGTTGATGAGAAGAGGCAAAATGGACAGCTTGAATCTCTTTGTGAAACTTGCAAGAGTAGTTCTCAGAGAAATCAATGTGTATGAGGCATTCATTACTCTTCATGTTCTTTTTCAATTCCCTGTAGTAGTTAAACTGGGTCTTGATGTTGAACAAGTGCCTTTTGAACTTTTTGAGCTGTTTCTGGAAAGTCTCAATCAGGTCCTCCAAAGAACTCTCCATTTCCCTCTTCACGGTGATATTCACAGGCAACTTTTCTTTGCTGTCACCACTTTTCTTCTCTCTGAGGACAGTTTCAGTTGTCCACTGCACACAAGAAACTTGGGTTTGACCATCATAGCCAGACTGAATCTTGAGGTCTTGTAGTTTGCAGTTCTTGCATTCCGCATACATGCATGGCTTAAATGTTGGATTACAGCAAGTTTCCTCAGCAAGAGATTCCAACTCTGTTCTCTCCAGAAGTTTAAGTCCATGAAGTTTCTCCACGATAAATTCCAAGTTTTCATGCACCTTACATAGACACGTATCTCTGTCTGCAATGGTTGGATGGACTACCCAGTATGGGCGCATTCGGCAGAAGAGTGTATAGGAAAGTTTGCTAGAGACGTTTTCCAGCAGGAATTTCCTATGGAGGTTTTTCATGGTGTCAGTCATAAACCGCTTCTGCTTTTTTACTTTTCCCCTTGTTACGGTCTGCTTTTTACCTGCTGTTGAACGACTTACGTCATCCCTGGTGTAAAAGGCAACAACCTGGTCTTGCAGTTTGAGTGTGTGGATATGTATTTCTTCCTGGCAAAACAGGCTATTTCGTCCCCATTTGTGTTCACATTCTTGCAGAATCGTTTGGCTGAGACACCCAGTGTGTCATGAATGATTTTCTGGAACCTGTATTTTTTCAATATTTTTCCAGATACGATTCTGGCGATTAGGTTCCTGGTCTTTTCTTTTGCTGCACACTGAAATTTTTGTTTGAGGCTTTTCACAAGTGCATGATGATAGACCAGAGTTCTCCGCACATCATTACTGACTGGACTTGTTCCGAGCATCCTTTTTGTTCTTTTCCTAGGAGAGTCGACACTGCACAGTAGCCGTTCATAGCGCTTACGGTATTTGTCTGATGTTTTTGTTTGAGCTTTAAGCTTTCCTTGAGTTTGTGATTCTCAATGTATATTTTCTGGTACCGTCTTCTTCTAGTCCTTCTTCCTTGTATTCTCTGTCTGAAATTACATGAGGACATTTTTTAATTATTTTTTAACATTGCAGGTGTCACTTAAAGCATTTGAAATTAATTGTCACCATGCCACCATGTAATTTAGCATTTTAATCTAACATTATAATCTAACAAGTACTTTTTCATGAGACATTGTTCTGTTTAAGGTACTTTCTACATAGCCTGCCTACATAGTTCTGTTTGAGGTTCTTTTTACATAACCTTCTAACCTTCCTGGTTGTGGAACTGGTTGTTCCTCGCTGTCAGGACTCAGTGGTGGGGTAACAATAGCAGAAGCCTGTTTCTTTCTGCGTCTGCTCTGTTCCTGGGCTCTTCTCCAGGCCTTTCTCTTTGCACGTTTTTCCCTCTCACTCTGTTCAGATATGGGCTTATAGTATGCACCTTGCTCCCTCTTTTCTCTCCATTTCTGCCGGCCTTTTGCCAAGTATGCCTCCCTTTTTGCAGGATCAGCATCTCGCCGTGCACGGTAACGGCGCTGCTTTTCTGCAGCAGATAATCGTGGCATTTGCCTGAAAACAAGTTTACTTTTATAATATTTATTGCAAAGTATTTTATAGTTACTGTACAATTAGAATATTAAATGAACTCCTGAAAACTATAAGAACATGGCATGAATGTCAACTATGTTACTCTTGGTCAACTAAGTTACCTTTGGCAGAGTAACATATGTGACTGGTAACCTAGTTGACATTTTTGCTGTTTTTAGGGATAAAATCAAAATGGTTGCCTAGCACCAGACACCACATGGCATTTTACGGAGAGGTTCTTCTAAAATTATATGTACAACTGAGTAAAATTGAAATTCAAAGTTATTTATGAATTCATTGTAGTAACATTGTTGACATATGATAAGTACACATTTGCCCCAAGCACTACTTTAGGTGAAATAACTGAAAATGTGGAGGGAGAACATACCTTGGAGTCTTGCTAGTTTTCTCTTCAGGAGGAAATGACATCATGTAGAGCAGGTCATGTGATTTGGAAAACACACTCTTCCTTGAGGGGTGTATTTGCTATGGGTAACTTAGATGACAGCGACTTTTCGGACACATATTCAATTTGTCAATTTCTATTGAAAATGTGACATATTGCCCAAAAAGACACATTGTTCACAATTACCTCAACTTAATGTAAATAATATAATTAAAAATGTTTTTGAATAAGTTTTTAAAATGTTGTTTTAGGTAATGAGATTGTGGTTGTAATTCATTTCGGACGGTTATTTAGTTGACATTTTAGGGATATCTAGTAAATTTTTATAAATAAATGATTATTTCCATAATAATTAACTATGGAATTTGTAAAGACAAGATCATGAAGAACACTGAAGACTTTTAATTTTTTATTTTAATAAGCATGTTTGCGAGATAAATCTCATGGACATGAAAACTCCCTCAATTATATATTGACCCTACAGTTAATGAGTGAAATGCAGAGCTCAAATTCGGAGTATGGGAGGCCATACTTACATGTCCCTCTAAGCTGTATTGTGTTTATGTCGTATACTGCTCTTACCTGACTGGTTGACAGTATGAAGTGGTTACTGATGTGGTATGTTTCATCAGAGAAAATGTCTGGCGTCTCCATTTTCAGCTCCTTGGCAATTTCACGCAGTGCTAGTAAGTGATTGTCCGTCCCCATCCCCGTGATGGCCTGCAGACAGTCAAACGGCTCGTCAGCACACACATAAAAACACCAGCGTGACGTCAGGTGTCTGTATTCTCTCACCAGAGCTGTGATTTTACTCTGAGCATCTGCAGCCGCTCGCAGCTTCTCCAGCTTCTCTGCGTCCTGGAATGAAAAGCTGAGATTAATGCTAGATATTCTGTGTTTATGGGATGGTACTCAAATGGTTCAGGGCATACTTAGAAGGGAGAGGTTATTATGTGAGTATAGGAGAGCATAAGTATAAGTGGATGTCTATGCGGAGTCCCTCAAGGCTCAATTCTTGCACCGCTCTTGTTTAACCTGTATAACCTGTATATGCTCTCTCTAAGTCAAATAAAATTTCCAACACAACCAAATTTCCCATCACAGCTATGCTGATGATACCCAGACATACCTAGCTTTATCTCCAAATGATAACAGCCCCATTGACTCCCTCTACCAATGCACTGAAGAACTTAACTGTTGGATGTGCCAGAACTTTTTTCAGTTAAACAAGGAGAAAACTGAAGTCATTGCATTTGAAAAAAAGATGAAGTTCTCGAGGTGAATGCATACCTTGACTTTAGCGGTCAAACAACTAAAAATCAAGTCAGAAATCTTGGGGTGATTCTGGAGACAGACCTTAGTTTCAGTAGTCATGTCAAAGCAGTAACTAAATCAGCATACTATCATCTCAAAAACATTGCAAGAATTAGATGTTTTGTTTCCAGTCATGACTTGGAGAAACTTGTTCATGCCTTTATCACCACCAGGGTGGATTATTGTAATGGTCTCCTTCCAAAGAAGACCATTAGACAGCTGTTTTAAATTAATTCATTGCAAATAATTTTACAGGTTTTTAAGTTCCCTATTTTATTGATGTCATATTTTTTTTAATGATTATTTTACTTCCTTTTATGTAAAGCACTTTGAATTACCATTGTGAATGAACTGTGCTATATAAATAAACTTGCCTTGCCACTGGCAGAAAATAAAATAGAGACAGAAAAACGTGAAACCTGAGAGGATGTTGCTCCGTCCGTCATGGCCTTCACGAAGGCCAGCGCCTCAGGAGT
>QVTF01006100.1:7500-17500 GCA_003573665.1 Oxygymnocypris stewartii | reverse complement strand
ATTGGTACTAATGTGCACCTTTTTGAGTATATGTTACAAAGATGTCCTAATAAGGGTACTATTGTTTACATATTTCACATTGTATTTTGTGTATGTTGAATGTACAGTACATGGCACACAGTAATGGATACTTGCACATTCACATACTACTTTATTCTGTTCTAATATACAGTTATTACTTAAACAACTTCTCCAACTTTTCTTAATTATATAAAATATTCCTAATGCATTTATAAAACTTGGTTTTTGAGTGGGTTTAACTCAAATCCATTCATAACTGATTTTTTGTGAATCTGATTACATGCTTAATAACAATAACAAATATTCACAATTTTGTGTATTATATTGATTTGCGTGTTTTTGACTCAAATGTGTTCAAAAGTCATTTGTTTGTGAATCTGATTACAAGACTTTAATTGTTAATATATAAAAAAGTAATTCAAAACAAACTATTGCAAAGAAACTATGTATTGAGCTCAACTGACAAACATGTCCAGGTATGTAGACCCTAGATCAATTAAACAACGAGATTAAACAAACATTTAGTGACGTTTCCTTTAAGCTTTCTTAAAGGAAACGTCCAGCACAATCATCGACTTGATTGCACAGATATTATTTAAACTGAACTAAGCTGGACAATGCCATTACTAAATTCAATAATGAAATGCATTCAGCTGATAATTGAGTGTTAAATCCTGTCATTTTACTTTATTGACACAATTTGTCTATTTTGATATTGTGCAGTGCTTTGTTACAATTTGTATTGTTAAAGCGCTATATAAATAAAGGTGACTTGACTTGACTTGACTTTCTGGCTGGTTTGTTTAAAAGTAGTAGCTTTTTGACATAGTATTAAAGCTAACATATCAAAATATATAAAGCTACTTAAAACTGAAGTATAAAAAAGTACAAATTAGTCTGATTAATCTATATTAAAAGGTATACGAAATATCTTATCATAGACAATGCTGTAAATAATCTGTCCTTACTTCTGAAGCACATTGAAACTTTCTGCCTCATTCACTCTCAACACTGAAATTACTTCTGCCTCGGTCTAAATAAAGTAGTGTTTGAAACATGTACATACCGTACAGGGAATAGTGCCATACAGAAGAACATAACACATTAACTGCTGGACAAAAACATAATGTAAGATACAAATGATTGGTTAAACACTTTAGTATGGGAAACACATATTCACTATGACTTTTGCCTCAAACTCTTCATTTACAGCTTGTAAGGTTGTAGTTAGGTATTAGGTAGGATTATGTGATGCAAAATATGGTCAGAAGAATACCATACCAAGTTGTTTATCATACTAATGTAAAAAAAAAAACTATATTTTACTAATTGTTTTTTTTATGATTGGTCCATATATAATCCTACAAACACTTGTGTATTAATATATTTGATACAATGTAAAAACAGCCAAGTGTTAAAAGCTACTCTATCTGTTCTCACCTGTGAAGTTTATCATCCTGATTCTGACAAACCTAGGCTGTCTGTTTCTTGTTCATTCTTGACAACACTTAAAAACGTAAAATTAGTGCAATAATGAAAGAGCAGCTCTAAATTAAAGATCGTTATATCGGATACTCAATGCATGCATACTTGACTGAAATACATTATGTAGAATTGGCAGAGTTAAACATGTCACATGAGTTAAACATAAATAAAATAAAAGACGTTATAAAAGAGTTACGAAAAAATACACTGAAGATAAACCTGGCGCATGTTTGTCCAGGCAGCTTTTTTTCTCTCCATATAATTAACATATAAACTTGCTAATTATTCAACAAGAGCAATAGACAGAGTCACTCAACATTGTGCAACACTATTCGGATTCCTCATGTCATCTTACGCTGCTTGACTTTGTCGTAAAACAGGAGTGAAGAGTTTTTTGAAAACTCTTTGAACTCATCGCGAGCTCTATGAATGTCGAATACAGCGCGGGGCCGCGGGTGCGAGGCTGCGAGCTAGGGCGTGTGACGTGACTGATTTTCATGGAAACCTAAACGTCATGTATAGACTATCTCGTCTTTTTGAAATTTAAATTATTCTGTATTTATATACATTGCTCCATTAAAACCTCAACATGTCGAGAACAACAACTGTCCAATGAAAAAGTGAGGGGGGCCCGTCCCCTGCGTAATCTACGCCCCTGCCTGAATGCACTGATTTGGATAAAAGCGTCTGCTAAACGCATACATGTAAATGCTCAACGCCTCCGGTGCACGAGACTCTCGGATGTTTTGTGTTATCAGCTCGTGCTTTAATTATTTATAGGAATAGCTTTAAGACAAATGGAGAAATACTACTCAAAGATGCATATGATTCAGAAACACGGTATCTCATGAAATATTGTTCAGGTCTATTAATAAAAGAAGATAACTTTACCTGTTTTAAAATAATAGAAAATGTACAAACTTTTTTTTTTTTAAGAAAAGTCATTGTTTTAGTGACAAACCAAGTATGAACAATTTCTTCAGCTTTCATGTTTTTAGATTTTTTACAAAAATTGTATTTGTCCGAAGGGTGGGGTAACCCTGAATTCTGAACTCTGTCCAGCAACATTAGCCTCAGTCACAAACATGACCTAATGACTCGTCCATCAGATAATGCTCGGACTCACTCAGCATTGTTTTAGTGGAGCTGAACGCGTGCTCAGAGCTCATTAGAGGTGCTGCGAGTAATTATTTACACAATTGATTGATCAGTAAAATTGACTGAACTATATAAAAACCCTGTTTTTACAGTCACTGCAGACAGATGATGTTAGGGTTAATTAATAACATACATAACATAACAATAATATTGACATCTGATCAAAACATCCGATGCATCACTTTATTAAAACAATAATACACCAGTGACAGCTTCAGGTGTACATGAACAGAACTACAGCACTGTCAAATATTAATCACGAGAGAAATTAATTCAAAAGATGATCAGAATGAATGAGCTCACCTGTGTGATCGGTGTCCGTGTCTCCGGCGGCGCGTCAGCCGCTCTGTGGCTCCGGTGCCCGGTCTCCGGTGTCAGTGACTCCTCCCCCTGCACCAGTGACCCCCCCCCTGTACGCATAACTCCACCCCCTGAACAAGTGACTCCGCCCCCCGCGCTGACGTTCCTGCAGGTGTTTCCAGAGGTGCTGCTCTTTCTTCTGCTCCACCAACTTATAATGCGACACAGAATATGTAATGCTCTTTAGCTTTTTTTTACTTGGTTAGAACACATACATAGGTAAATACCGATTAGTCGTTTATTTTCCTCATATGAAATGATGAACAGTGAATTGTTTAATATTTTTCGTTGTGGTGAAAATTAAGCTGCAAAACTTTCAGAGTTTAGTCATTTTCATAGAAAACTTTCAGAGAATAGTCATTTTTATTTCAGAGTTGTTTCTAAATAAATTGTCTTTACAATTTGCTCATATTTGTTCCAGATGATATATTTCGTTTAGTGATTAAACCCACACGATATCCTTATAGGACTTTTGAGAATTTAAATAAATATAAAAATGACAAAAGTTCACTCGGTGCCACTTTTATTAGTGATTCAGTATGAAATATGAGCATTGGTTTTATTTGGTTGTGTGCAGTTACATCTACATAAAACATTTGAGCGACTTTCTAGTAGATGTATGTATCTAAATGATAAAAGACACGATTCTGAGCTGACACATATTGATTAATACTGCACACCAGAGCTGAACGTTTGCGACATAAATTATCTGTAGTTAAATGAACTCGGGTCCCGACGAGTCCTCCTCCGAGAGAGAGCGCGGAGTCTCGAAGAGCCCGTTCTCGTCCACGGAACACACGTTATCGGTGGTGGTGCACAAGCCCTTTCTCCTGAGTCTGCGCTCCTGCATGCGGATGGAGTCGTAGAGTCCCTTGGGTTCTTCCTCCAGCAGCACGTTCCTCTCGGAGCAGGACTTCTTCATCTGGCACACGCAGCGGAGCAGCAGCAGCGCTGGCGCGTAAAGCACGTTCACCAGACCCATGCCCAGGTTCAGCTGCACGAAGCCCAGGTTGTGCACGATCTGCCCCCGACTATAGGTCCCAGAGCGTAGGCGAGAGAGTACGAGATGTCCGCGATGGCAAAGACGCTGCCGTAGACGGACACGTGACGCACGTCCACCGGAAGGCCAGCGTGGGCAGCAGCGCCGTGTCCACCAGCGCGATGCCAAGCAGATTCCGCACAGCGGGAGCATCAGCTGCCCGGGGGTCTTGCAGGCGGGCACCGTGCAGGAGCTAGCCCCGATGATCACCATCCCGAGCGCGCCGTAGAACCACTGCAGCTCCGGGTACTTGGCGGCCAACCGGACGGTGACGTAAACCCCGAGCACGTGCGGGAAGAAGGCGGGCAGCCAGATCAGACCCATCTCCCATTTCGAGGCGTTCATCGTGCTCTCCATCCAGCTGGAGATGGTGGGCTCCAGGAACGCCAGCGGGATGTTGCAGACGGTTAGCGCGCCCCCCCACAGCGATGTACGGGTCCGTCATGAGCCGGTGGATGGTGTTCCGACCGGCATGTTCGCGCGCGTGCCGTTAGAGAACGGTCTGATCACGGTCAGGAGCAGAACACCATCCACCAGCACACAGAGGCCAGAACTATAAACGGGACGCGTTTCCCTGCGAACTCGTACAGGACTCCGCCAAACGGAGGCGCCACGAGACTCCCGAACGAGATGAAGGCGAGCGCGACCCGCCCAACGCGCGGCTCGCCGCCCCTCCTCCTTCCGTGTATCTATCTGTCCGCGATCATCGCGATCCCGGAGGTGTCCGCGAACGCCGAGCCCAGACCCTGCAGGCTGCGCGCCGCGAACAGCGTCCCGTAGTTATCCGCGAACGCAAAGATGCAGGTGGAGACGAACATGACCAGCAGCCCGATCAGCAGCGGGATGTCGTACCCCACGCGGTCGATGAAGGTGCCGGATAACGGGTTGACCATGAGCTGCAGGATGGCTTTGGAGGCGAACAGCACCCCGATCTGAATGTCCAGATTGTCCCGGTTCGCTCTGCTCACGGAAGAGTTGGCGTGAGCGCGCGCCGCTTGCTTTGTCTCCAAGTCGGCGAGATAGTCGGGAATGATGGGAACGATCACCATGTAGAGCATGTTGTCCAGCAGGAGCGCGACGCAGACGATCACCAGAATGAGCTTTCTCTGCCGGTTGGGGTCTTGCATCGCGCTGCCGAGCTGTTTAGTTCTTTCACCCATTTCAGACAACTTCAGGACGGCAGATTTCGCCAAACTGACAGAGCCGTCAGACTCCATGACTATGTAAAAGCCCGTTCACCTCAAGAGAGCTTCAGTGCTTCAGAGCGCGTGCAGTTTCATTCCGCGTCTGGCTTTTACGCACGAGCTTCCCCGGTGTCCGGCGCGTGTGGCCGGTGACGCGCTACTCTCCTCTCTTCGAGGGTACAGTCCTGAGCTTCGCGTTCTGCATTTACACTTCTGCGGAGCTTCTTTACCTTTACACTCCTGTTACGCGCAGTGCTCGTTCACGTCAGTTTCTCTCCTCTGGTCATCAGCTGCGTCCGTCTGATACTTCTGTGTCTGACCAATCAGAGTCTTGACCACACATCACAAAAGTGTTCTTACGAAGCGTATCTGACCCCGGACCTGCTCTCCAAACACTGAAAACATCAGGATTCTCCTAAAAGACTTCTGCTAATAATCCCCGATCTGCACGAATAACAGATGCATGAATACATCATTAATAAAGATCTGGTTAAACGCACTCGGAGTTTATAATGTAAAACACACTCAGTGTCAATAGAATAGTTTGATATTTCTATTTTAATGCGAATGTATTTGTGTGAAGGATAAATTATTTAGTGTTGGTGGCATGAGAGACATTATTTATTAACCATAAATTATTATTAAAATCTTCGAATGCTCAAAATAACAACAGAACAATAACACGATTGGAAAGCATTTGGGAAGATCGTGTCCAGAGTCGGATCATGACAAATCTAAACTATTAATATATAATTACCACCCCAGATAACAACACATATTTCATAACTAGAGGAAAGCGTTGCATAGTTTTCTATCGTAATAAGCTCTTGCGTCCAGTCAATACAGATCGGATGGGTATTTGGAGAAACACCGGCGTGGACACATTACTCCAAGAGTTAATTATATCTCTAATAATTTTAAATGCATCGAGTCATAACAATATCTCAAGACAGGCTAGTGTCTTCTGTTTCGGTTCTTTTAATAGTGTAGATAGCCCATAATAATCTCTTCACTGTGTTCGGACGGTGCCTAGAATTCCCTACAAGTATTAAATTGCAAATTTAAAACACAATATTAATGTTAGTTATTAATTACGCGAACACAAAGTTGCGTCTCTGAGAAGCGGCGCGTCTTACGCGTTCAGCGCGCGACACTGACCTCTGCTGGATGACTGACGCGCAGCTGACGCGCTCACAGGCCTGCTGTAATACTGCTGATTATTGATTAGCATTACTAACTGATGATAACTGAGAGCTTTTCATAACGGTGCTGTTTTAACAGACACACTCAGTAATAATATTGATCTATATACGGTTAAGATTTGAGTGTTGAATTAACTCTTCTATTCTAGTCTTGTAAAAGTCTTATGTGTGTCATGTTAAGTGTTTCTGATGCATTCATGACCTCTAGACTGGACTATTGTAATGCACTGCTAGCTGCTTGTCCTGCATCTTCAATAAACAAGCTACAGATAGTACAAAATGCTGCGGCAAGAGTCAAGAAAATATGATCATATTACTCCAATTTTACAGTCTCTGCACTGGCTACCTATTAAGTTTCATATCAGTTCCAAAATATTATATTACTAAATGATTTAGCTCCTGCGTACCTAACTAGTCTTCTATCACGCTACAATCCAACCCCTCCCTAAGGTCTCAAAACTCTGGACTCTTGGTAGTACCTAGGATAGCAAAGTCCACTAAAGGAGGCAGAACTTTTTCATATCTGGCTCCTAAACTCTGGAATAGCCTTCCTGATAACGTTCGGGGTTCAGACACACTCTCTCTGTTTAAATCACATCTCTTTAGTCATATAATGCATCCCATAATCTAGTGCTGCAGGTGTATCTGATCAAACACACATTATTATGCTTTACCTTGGCTTGAACAACAGCTACGCTAATTATGTCTCTATTTGTTTCTCTGTTTCTCTCCGTTTCTGGATTAACATCCCATAATTACACAAGCTTCAGTCTGGATCCAACCCTTCAATGATCTGAGATGACCGAACACCTGAGAAGAGATGATGCTGACACTCAGACAATATACAGAATTACCATATTTTGCCATAAGTTAAATATATTAAGTTTCTGCAATATATAAATGTAATGTAGAAACTGCTTGTCAATTAATACAATGCAAATAATCTAGAATTGAATTATTAAATCTAAACATTGTGTCACATGTTAAACACATATCATGCCATCTCAGCATGTTTTTATGATGTTTTTATGATGGTTAATAATACGTGTCCCTGGAGCACAAATGCAGTCATAAGCAGCACAGATATATTTATAGCAATAGCCAACAATACACTGTATGAGTCAAAATTATACATTTTTCTGTTATGACAAAAATCATTAGATGTTAAGATCATGTTCCATGAAGATATTACCTACCGTAAATATATCAAAACTTAATTTTTGATTATTAATATGCATTAAGAACTTAATTTGAATAACGTTAAAGATTTTTTTTGCACCCTCAGATTCCAGATTATCAAATATTATCCAAACCATACATCAATGGAAATATTATTATTCATCTTTCAGATGATGCATAAATCTCAATTTCACAAAATTGACCCTTATGACTGGTTTTGTGCTCCAGGGTCATAAATACATTTCTAGACGTATTTCACCCTAAAACGTCGTGTCACAGACCCATTAGTGAATGCTAGAACGGTTACAAAGAGCATTTCTATTATTAGTCACGTGTCGCTGATTGTATTTCACATGGTTTTGTAATTATTATAATAAATATAAGCAGTTTTTCGGTCGACTGTAATACACAAAAATCAAACAATACCCGCCAGGCACTCATATAGTTATAATAAAACTATATTTACATCGGCGATTTTACAAAAACATAGCCGTGTATATTTACCCCCCCCCCCCCCTTAAAGAGATTAATAATCAATATTTCCTCAAATAGTACATTATTATATCATAACGTCCTGCGTGACTTTATGGATTTCTTTGATGCAGAAAAAATCATGTTTTGTGTTCTATTGTAAATTATTATTATAATTTTAATGTTAATGTAATATTAGACGGGTAAAGTTACCATCACACAGTCATTAAAAGCTTACTGTGTAGCTCTATAGAAATATAACTTCATAATAATAACACATTTGAGTATGATACAGTAATCAATAGAGATTTAACACAATGTGAAGTAACTGTGGTGCCACATCATATTACAGCTCGGTAATAACAGGGTTACGCTATAGTAACATCTACGTTATTACATGGTAATAGTGGAAATTATAATATAATTAATAATTAATGTAGTAGATATTACTATAGCATAACCCTGTTATTACCGAGCTGTAATATGACGTGATATTTGAAGGCGACCTTTCTCTCAAGCCTAGATTTGGCCATAATTTGCACCGAATAATGTTTTAGAATGTTAATAAACACATGCAATAAAGGTAATAAACAAGAAGAATGCATTCATTTGTAAGGCCGTGTCACAAGGATATGCAAACAGCGTGCTAGCATCACAACTGTTAGCATGCATTTAAGGAGTTTCAGTAACTTTTTAGACATGTTTGGGATTTAAAACATGTTTGTCATTTTCTGGGATGTTTTAGCGTGACGGGGCCGGACGCTTTAGCTCGTCCTCCTCAAAAAACATACAAAAACAAGCTTAAAATCTCCTAAATCTTCACCTCAGTCTGATGATGTCATGTCCTCCGAGTCAGAAGGCGTATTGCACACATTATATGTTGAGTTTTATATAAACGTGACACTCATATGAGGATTAAATCTCAGAAATAAACACATCTTTCTGGAGATCTGTCTAACTACACTCACAGTGGCTCAGCTCGGCCGCTAGATGGAGACTTCTGCCTTGAAATAAACAGACATGAAGACATACGCAACACTATATATACATACAGTAGCCTGTATACTTCTTACATGCCGCAAAGCAGTGAAACACATCAATATTGTGAGAGCTCTTTGTTACCGCTGTGATTGTCTTGTTCAGAGTTTAGATTAATGTTCTCTGCAATAAAATAATTAGTGTGTGTTGCTCGCTAGATTACACTTAAATCTTCTTACAATAATATGTAATACAATACAGTAATGAACTACAAACTTAATGCTGAAATAAAGAGAATGATGTAAAGAAGCTGTAAAATGACACATGAGCTATATACAGCATATTTAATTATCTCTAGTGATGTGAATAAACGAGCTGGAGGAATAATCATGGCCTGTGTGTTGCATGTATAACCACAAGGGAGTATACATATATATATATGTTATAGACAGTAAAATGACTGCAGAATGCCGTTGTTCTGGATGAACATCATTCGTTTACATTGTCTTTTCTCTCAGAAGGGACTTTATCTGTGTCCTCAGATACCAGCAAACACATCTGCTAATTATCAGTAAATAATTAAGATTCAAAGTAATTTAGTGTCAAACCTACACTTTTATTCACAATAACCAAAGCAAGTATTATGTAACATTTACCAGAAAAAAACCTAACTGGACTTCACAGAGACCACATACACAGGTTTATTTGCTTATTTGTTTCATTAATTCAAGTCTTAATTAATTTATAAAGCACAATTAAAAACTACTACAGTTGACCAATGTGCTGTCAAAGATGTGTACAAACCAAGCAAAACATCAGACAACAAACAACATCACAAGTCAGGCTATAGTGAAGAGATACGTTTTTAATTTGATTTAAAATATGTAATGTTGGTGCAGATTGGTAACGTGTTTCAAAGTTTA
>QVTF01006100.1:0-2500 GCA_003573665.1 Oxygymnocypris stewartii | reverse complement strand
ACAAAAAATTGCACTAAATTAAAAATTCAAATTTGAGAAAAATTACAATAATGATGTAATACTCGTAGTATTGATATTCAAATGTGATGTTATATTTGAGAAAAAAAATCAAAATTTAGAAATACGTAATAGTTTTTTATCTCAGTGTTCCTATCAATGTTTTTCATGTATAATAGTGACCCTAGAATGTGCTCAAACAGTATAAAATAGCCGGGCTAAGATATCTCTCAGTACTCTCACTATGTGGCCGAGCATAACACACACATTTTCTCCCCAAAATTCCAAATTATAATTCTTGATTATTTCAAAGGGTTACTAAATGACACATAATTTGTATATTTTCATGTCTGGGAAAAAGTAGCATCGGTGTGTTGTGGTGTATGAGATCATGTACCGGTCTCCTTGCGTGTAGTCCAGCGTACAGCACGTTTTCATCGGCTCAAAGTCAAAGACGCCCCAGCCGATGACCGGCAGCGGTAGAGCCGCCCAGAACACGGCCAGGATCCAGATGATGGTGCTCATGGTCATAGACGTGCTCCAGAACATCTTCTGCTCTGGAAACAGACCCAACTAACTCAGCCGCTTACAGACCCAATGTAAGCCGGGTCTGAAAAATGCCTTGACAAATACCACAGTAAGATTTTATGTATGGCAGATGTTCCCGTTTATACTCACTAGTACAGTACTGATGATATCTGTCCCAAGCAATGGCAGCGAGAAAACTGATGGCGGCGAGGATCGACACCATTCCCTGAAACGCATGAATCTGACAGCCCTCCGACCCGAACGGCCAATATCTTCCAGAGGTCAGAAGAACAGAAACACACGGTGTTTCAATATTTATACATATAAACTGTGTGTTCTTCTGTGTCTAGCGGCTGTATTTCTGCGGAAACGTCCTTGTGTACAATAAAACCTTTTTGTTTGTTTGCGTCACATGTTTTCACACAGTTTCATAAGTTGTGTTTGGGGTATTCTCACCTCAGGTAACTGGCGTACGCGGCCACTAAACCATTAATGTTGAGGCTCAGATCGGCCACAGCCAGGTTAAAGATGAAGAAGTTATTGGGCGTCTGCATCTCCCGGATTCTGAGGAACGCCATCACCGAGATCAAGTTAAGAGAGAACCCAGAAGACCTAGAAGAACATATTCATATATTCAGAAAGCCATCATAACAACATCACAATGATATCCACACTAAAATCAGGGATCAATAGTGATCAGATGCCCCCACTGTATGATCATTATACCATAGAACTGACTGCCTTTCTCTCTTTCTTTTCTTTTTTATAATTAAGAAACTATTTATGAAGCTTTCTGGTTTTACAGATCAATAAGCAGCCCTCTTTAATCGATAGATCAGCCTAATCAATAAGACAGAATGAACTTTTGCATGCTTGTCAATACATCCATCGATGAAGAACTGTCCAGCACTGATTGATTGGTTGGTTGATTGGTTGGTTGGTTGGTTGGTTGGTTGGTGATTGGTTGATTGGTTGATTGATTGGTTGGTTGATGGTTGATTGGTTGATTGGTTGGTTGGTTGGTTGGTTGGTTGGTTGATTGGTTGGTGTTGGTTGGTTGGTTGGTTGATTGATTGGTTGGTTGGTTGTTGGTTGGTTGGTTGGTTGTTGGTTCGTTGATTGATTGATTGGTTGGTTGGTTGGTTGGTTGATTGATTGGTTGGTTTGCTTGGTTGGCTGTTAGTTGGTTTATTGGTTGGTTGGTTGGTTTGGTTGTTGGTTGGTTGGTTGATTGATTGGTTGTGTTGCTTGGTTGGTTGTGGTTGTTGTTGGTTACGTTGGTTCGCTTCTTTTGGTTGATTGTTGGTTGGTTTTTTTTGGTTGGTTTTGGTTGTTTGGTTGGTTGGTTGGTTGTTATGGTTGGTTGGTTCTTGGTTTGTTTCTTCCTTGGTTTGTTTTTTTTCGTTATTTTGATTGTTGTTGGTTGTTGGTTGGTTGATTGTTTGATTGATTGATGATTGATAATCACTCACCGCCCACCAGCAGCGCGGAGCCGAAGGTGAACATGTCGAAATCGTGAATCCCTCCGGTAACGTATATGAAGCCATTGTCCAGATCCTCCTCACTGCTGACCGCTGCGTTACAGTGCCAGACTTTATCTATGAGTGTATTTCCTGTGAACGCGTGCGATTTAAAGCCCCTGAAATCCCTGCAAGAATGTTTTAATCCCGCACAAGTTTGTGAAATCAATCTGCAGCATACTACAGTCCCTCCAGGTACCGCTTTCTCTAGCTTCACTGATGCTTAAAACTAACAGTGCAAGCTTAAACAAACATCAAATATAATTTGATATATTAACTATGATATATTATACTAAAGTGTCATTGTCATGATAAAGCTTTTGGAAAAGAGTGAAATTGCACATCCGCTGCCAGCTCATCGAACATCACAGTGGGCATCATTTCAGAGTTATCGCTTGTTTGTTGTTTACACTGTTCCTTTGAGAAAAGTGTCTATGAAATGAACAAACTAAAAT
>QVTF01006099.1:17500-27946 GCA_003573665.1 Oxygymnocypris stewartii | reverse complement strand
GTCTTTGGTGAACATCAGTTCTGGACTGGATGTGAGTGCAGTGGTGGGGGGGGGGGATATCACTCAACGCCTCAGCAGGAGAATAACACTGAAAGACTTTATAGACTCCAGAGACAACAATGAATAACCCAACATGCATCCTCTGATACCCATGAGACTCAACACTGCCTGAATTCAGTGTAAAGACAGATTTCCTTTATTTCCAAAGTAACTGAATGCACACCAACCCAGACTGCAAAAAATATGTTTTATCTCAGTATTTTTTTATTTTTCCAGTACAAATATCTGAACAATCATAACCCTGCTGTTTGGTAATTTTTTTATCGAAAATGAATATAAATTTTCATCGGAATGGTATGAAACTTGTTTAAGGTTTTGGCACTTGCTATATAAAACACAACCACACACCACACACACACACACACCACACACCACCCCACACACACACACACATACACAAACTAAGATAAATCATGGACTTGAGTCAAGCTGCCAATTTATCAGAGTTTGATAAAGGACAAATTGTCATGGCATGGCACCTCGAAACTTGATCTTGGAAACGCCACACCTTGTAGGTTATTCATGTGCTGCTGTAGTGAGTGTGTATCAAAAGTGTTGCTCAAAAGGCCAAATGATGAACCGTCATCCAGCCATTGTTCACAGCAACCGTTGGGCCACAGTGTGACAAATCTGCATGTAGGCCTGCATAGCCGACCATCCCCATGCTAACTGCACGCAATCACCAAGAACTCATGAACTGGGGCCCAAGATCATTGAGATTGAACTGTGGATGATTGGAAGAAAGTGGCCTGGTGTGACGAATCAAGATTCCTGGTGCATCATGTCAATGGCTGAGCGCGGATATGCTGATTACCAACAGAGGCTATGGCACCTGGATGCATTGTGGGGCAGACACAGGTGGTGTTATTCTGTGGGCGATGTCTTGGGACACTTTAGGCCCCATTATCCCGACAGCACAATCCCTGACAGCTGTCAGGTATCTGAACATCGTTGCAGACCAGGTGCACCTATTCACGGCAACTGTGTTCCTTGTCGGATAGCCATTACCAGCAGGATATGCCTAATGCCTTGACCTCCAAATTCACCTGACATGATCCCAATCGAGAATTGGGTTCAGGCTATCCCCACATCCCCACAATTTACAGGAACTGGAGGACCTGCTGTTCACTTTATGGTACCAGATAACTCCGGAGACCTATTGCCACCTCGTTGAATCAATGCCTCGTAGCGTGGATGCGGCTTTAAGGGCTAAATGTGACCGTGGTCCATAAAACCGGTCATAAGCAGGGTTGGGGAGTAAAGGAATACATGTAACAGCGTTACATAATCAGGATACAAAAATCAGGTAACTGTAATTCGTTACAGGTAATAAATGGATTGTATATAATTTAGTGACATAAAATCCCTAAAAAATATAAATAAAAAACATTACCAAACTAAAATTTAGCACATTCATTTCATTGGCATAAAAATGTTTTGGTCATTTCTGACTGCAATGTGAGCAGCACCTGAGGATTAAATTAAGATATAAGTACTTCAGACGTCTTGTTTTCAGAAAAATGGGTCCAAATTAAGTGACTTTACACTGAACAAGAATAAACAAAAAATCTGCCAGTGGGGTCAAAAATGACATGTATGGTTTCTGAGCCCAATGGCAGATATTCTTGATTTATACATAAAGTGGCATAATTTTGGTCAAACATTACGTAATATCTTAAGTCTTAATATGGTAATTTTACTTCTCAAGTAAATGTATCTTGATTTAAGAATGTTTAGATATTTGTACTGGACAGTGATATAAATACGGAGGAAATTCATGTTTGCAGTGCATGGACATTTGGGCTGTCAGTGTGACAAACTATATTTCATCTAAACCTATTTGAAGCAGTGTTCGTATTGTAATGTGTCCAGAACTTTTACAGGTTGTGTCACCAAAAGGTGACTAGAAATAATGGAAAATAGAAACCGTGACCAGTTTTAGCACCAAAAATAAAGTGCTGAATAAAAAGTTATTTGCCATCTACGCCGATTATACTCTAACCTCAGATTTAAAACAACAGGTTTTAGATATAAACAAGTATTTTTGAAGGTCGGGCTGTGTTGCTAAGATGCCATGAAGTGTATTTTGAGAGTGTTTGTGTGTTAGTATGCGGGTCTGACAGCAGGTGTGTGTACGTGCAGCGCTGCATTCTCTCTTTCTTTCATTACACGTTTCAGTTCTCGGTGCTCAGTGGGTACAGTGAAAACAACAACTTGGAATAGTAACAGAAAGGGCAGAATCAAGGGGGTTATTTATATGAGAAATATCAACAAGATTTTCTAAGGAATAAGTGAGTGGTGCTTGTCCATGCAATCCATTGCCATGATGCCAAGAGATTGCAGGGGTGTTGCTATGCAGTTGCTAGGGTGAAGTCATATTTATGCAGCACTTTATACAATACATATTGTTTCAAAGCAGCTTTACAGTAATTTAATTAATCAGTGTCATTAGTTATGAAACAAGCTCAATTCATCTATAAAGCAGCTCTACAGACTGCAGTAGTGTTGTTCTTCAGCTCAGTTCAACGCTGATTCAGTTCAGTTTAATCACATTTATTGTTGCAGAGTTTAACAATTATGAAACAAATTTGATCCGGCTATAAGGCAGCTCTACAGAAGACAATAGTTTCATCATCCAGCTTAATTCAGTTCAAGTTTTGTTCTCATAAGATAGAAACAATTACTTGAGAGGCAAAATTACTTATTATTAATTACTCAATTATTATAATTTTTCAAAGAAATAGAGTGAATTTCAATTAAATGCATGAACTATATTTTAGTTCAATAATGTTTTTATTTTCTATTTTTAGGGGATTATATGATGCTAAATGGTATTTATGGAATAGTTATGATCCATGTATTACCCGAAAGCACTTTTTGATCATACAGTAAGCCTGAAAATGACATTTACTGTTGTAAATATTAAATGCTTTGGAGTACAGACTTAATTTGGGTCTCTTTTTAAAGAAGGCACTTGGAGATTAGTGCTTAAATGGACTAGTAGTGACCCTGGAGCACAAAATCAGTCTTAAGTCTCTGGGGTATATTTGTAGCTATAGCCAAAAATACACTGTATGGGTCAAAATGATTGATTTTTCTTTTATGCCAGAAATCATTAGGACATTAAGTAAAGATCATGTTCCATGAAGATATTTTTTTAAATACGTATTTTGAAAGCGTAATTTTTGATTAGTAATATGCATTGCTAAGGCAACTTTAAAAATGTTTTTTTTTGCACTCTCAGATTCCAGATTTCCAAATAGTTGTATCTCGGCCAAATATTGCCCTATCATAACCAACCATACATCAATGGAAAGCTTATTTATTAATACATCTTGGAAAATGTACTCTTATGACTGGTTTTGTGGTCCAGTTGGTTGCTGGAGTGTTTAGTGTCTTTAGGTTTGGTCTTTCTTTCAGTATAATTCTGTGGGATTTTGACATCAGTTTTATCATCCTGATGAAAATCGCAAGTCCGATCACTTAGACAAATAATAGCACACGTCTCGGCATGATTTGAGACTTACGAGCTGCCAACAAACTCCCAACCCCGAGTATGAAAAGTAAATGGCCCCTAACAAAACAACAAGTGAGATATTCTGACCTTTTCACCCCTATAGACCGGGGCATGCAGGTCCCACTTAATCTCACAGCTTGAAACAATGGCATTGTGAGAGCGTAATGACAGCTGCTCTGTTTATAGAGCGGAGATACAGGCTTTATCAGCGACTGGGGATCTGATAACACCTCCCCCTACACACACCTCAGAAAGCTCTTCAGAGAGCCAGGAATGTCTCCAGGCTTTCGGAGAGGTGCTGAAGGACGCGTCCCGTCGCTGGGCTGATGACAGCAGGGGAACACTGAGGATGTTAATCCTCCGATAGAGCAAACAGTCTGTTTACACGCTTCAGCCTCAGCGCCAGCGTCTCGTTTCCTCGTGAAGGATCAGCATAGACGAGCGTTTATAGGACTGATGGAATGATTATTTTGCAAATGCACGACAGGTTATACATTATCCCACACCAAAAGGGTTTTCTATGCATGCTTTCCATTCATCGAGAGCTTTCACAATGAGATCTTTTCTATTATAAACATCTAAAGATTCTTAAAGCAATATACATTTACATGAGAAGCAAACAACAGGAGTCTTGTTTTTATGCTTAAATAAGAAAAGATGTCTGTAACACTTTACTTATAAATCTTTGTGCTTAATGCATTATAGAGGTATTCATAAAGTGCACTATGTTGTAGTGCATTATACCTTTTCATAAATAATTGTAGTTAAAAATGTGTTTTGATGCATTATACTTTCTAAACGAATAGATACAAATTATGAACTATTTTATGAAACAGGTTACAATTATTCATGAGATCATATAATATATTATAAGGTGCATTATAAGGCACAATTAATTCATCAAAACTAATTTTATAATGCATTGTATATAAAAGCTTTAAGTAAATGTCAGCCCATGGCAAAAGGAACAATGAACTTGTTTTCTCTTCTCAAGTAAATGTATCTTGATTTACGAATGTTTCGATATTTGTACTGGACAAGAAGACAAAAATACTGAGGAAGAAAGTCAATTTTGCAGTGAAAATGTCAGACCTTGAGTCTTAGATCTCTAATGCTTGATAATATGAAAGTAAAAATTAACCATTCATGTACAAAATGACACAAAATGCACTCTAAGTTACTTCATATTAATAATACTTAATACATAAGTAATATATTGGCTTTGATAGCATTGATAGTATTGGATGAGAATTAGGCTGAATAATAACACTACTGTCTTTTATAGCACTGCTTTACAGCTGAATTTAAATATTTGTCTCATAATTGATGAAGCTTTTTTCCTGTTTATCACCATAAAGCTGCTTTGAAACAATCTGCATCGTATGAAGTGCTATAGAAATAAAGGTGACTTGACTTGCTAAAGTGCTGAAGGTAATTGAACAAACTCCTACAACTAAGTTGAGTAAAAATCCCAGTGATGAAAACCTCCAGTATAAAGCAGCCAGACCGTTCTGTTTTCTGCAGTCTATTGTAGACGAGGGCAAAAGGTCATGGATTATTTTATCACTTGACATTCTGACATTCCTTACAACAATGGTTATGGCATTTTAGCAGACAAGAGGAGATGCCCACTGCAGCCAAAGTGCTGAGCAAAGACCGTTCCCACACTCAGCCCATATGAGATAAAGAAACATCAGATGAAGTCAGACTCAACTCGTGTGTGTATACACGCACACACGCACACACACACGCACTCACGCATGCACACACACCGCACACACACACGCACGCACGCACGCACGCGTGCGCGGTCAGAATTGTTGGCACCCTTGGTATATATGATAAAAGGAGGCTGTGAAAATAAACCTGCATTATTAATCATTTTGAGGTTTTTATTTATCTTCCATTGAACTAAATCAACTGAAAATGTGAAAATGAAAACAAAGACCAAATTCCCTTAATCATCCATCACAATGAGAAAAACCAAAGAATATATTTCTGATGTGCAGCAAAAGATAATTGAGCTTCACAAATTAGTGAAGTGGCTTTAAGAAAAGAGCAAGAGCAGTGAAAATGTGCTCAATTTGCCTCAAATGAATGTCTGCATGACATGTATAATTCAGTTTAGAGAGTTTGCAAGAATGTTTAGCGTCTGTTGTTTGAAAATGCTTGAGAGAGTCGTGAGTGAGGGAGCGGGCGCAGCCTCTGTGTTGCCAGATCCAGAAATATAATTACCATTTTTGGACTTGTCTTCTCCACTTAATTTGAAACTTTAAAAAGTTAATAAAGTGGGAAATTGCAGTTTAGTCAGCGATACCCTTTACCTTATTTCATTTTCTAAATATTTGAAATAATTTCAGTTTATTTTTTATTTATGTTTAGTTTATTGTTTGTTTTAATAGCAATATCTGGCAACACTGCATGTCTACAAGTCAGACATGTTCCTGAATCAACATCTTTTGTTGGTCCTGGAACAACATTACTGCCCCAAAACATAGACCTAACCCTAACCCTAACCCTAAACCTAACCCTAACCCTAAACCTAACCCTACCCACAATTTATCTCAAAAATCAGAGGGAAGTGATAGCTGAATAACAAGGGTGCAGAAGCACCTATCTGTTGTTGTAAGCCTAATATGGACATTTCCTGTAAGTTTATCCCTCAATTCTGATTGGTTGATTGGGATGTTGATCCAGGAACAAGATGTACTTGGGGAAATCACGTTGACCTATATATATATATATATGATATTATCTGTCAGAAACATTATCAACACTGCCAAAAACAGTAGCATTTACCACTAGTGCAGAGATCTGTAGAACAAGTAGATTACAGAATGAAATGAAAACACTAGCCATGAAGAAGTCTATGCTATGTCAATCAGTATAATAGTTTCATTTTTTACAAAGTCATGCTAAAAACATTCATAAGAGCACTAGACAAAGTTATCATCTATACAGCAATGATTATTAATGAAAACTATAACAATATGTATTTGTTGCATGAATAATAAGCAACTGATAAAATTATCCACCCCATAGTAAAGTTTTAACTAATTTTGATGCAATAAATGGGGTATGATTTAAAAATGATCATCCCTCTGAAACAGAGAAAGTCTCTTTCACAAAAAATCTACATGCCTGTCTCTTTTAAAGTGTTTCTAAGGTATATAATGAGTTGTATTTGTAGGGTTATTATTGCACAATCATTCAACACCCCCCCCCTGGACCTCACACATGTCTCCTCTCCATCTGTAGCTGGTGTGTGGTGAGCGCACTGGCGCCGTTGTCCTGTGGCAGCCGTCGCATCATCCAAGTGGATGCTGCACACTGGTGGTGGTTGAGGAGAGACCCCCCACCCACATGATTGTAAAGCGCTTTGGGTGTACAACAATACACAAAAAGCGCTATATAAATGCATCATTCATTCATTCAAAGCCTGGCTACGGCCATGTACTGAAGAGAGACGCACCGTCATGGAGCTGTGAATCTAAAGGGTCTGGAGTGATTCTGGATGAAGGAATGGTCTCTGATCTCTTGTCAGGTGTTTTCTAATCACATCAGGCTTTATAGGAGAACATTTAGAGCTGTTAAACTGACAAATGGAGGTTTCAAAAAGTATTGAATACAAGGGTACCGTTAATTCTGCCCAATGTGTATTAGAGAAAAACATTTATTTCATTTTGATATTTTCCCCCATTTTAAGTTCTTATTCTCCAACGAAAGGTTAGATTTTTGTGAATTTAAAAAAATAAAAGATTGAAAGGATTAACAATGCAGATTAATTTTCACAGCCTTCTTTGATCATATTTACCAAGGGTGCCAACATTTCTGACCACGCATATTCAATTCCCAAAATATGTCATATTTTATAACTAAAATACACCACATTATGTAAGCTAAAAATGTGTGTTTGGTTCAGATACGGATGCTGTAATGAGATAACATGCTATAGGGAGAAAAGAAACCGAATAGACTGACATCAAACCATTGTTTCCAGAAATATTCCCAGGCCTGGTGTATGAAACAGTGTCGATCGATGAGAGCGTTTCAAACACAGCAAGGGGTGTCTGGAGGTGGGTGTTTATAAGACTAGTGTTACCTTAAATGTTCCCGGTGGGATAGACCAACACTAACCTAATAACCAAGCTGATCACAAACAGTCCAGCACACCAGAACAAAATCTAAACTCCTTCAAACGATATGATTGGTCAATGTTCTGTACAGGTTTATGCTTTAACATAAAGACATTTCCATTGGTTAGTTTACCTTGGCACGTCCTCTCATTGGTCAGAAGTTTGTATCCTTTCTTACAGCTGCATTCGAAAGCTCCAACCGTGTTTCTGCACACATGGTCACACCCGCCGTTGTTCATGCGGCATTCGTCAATGTCTGTACCGAGATGAGAGAGAGAGAGGAGAGTTTGAGCAGATACACATGCACTGGATTAGAGCTGTTCCCTTCAGTTCACCGTGATTCAAACCAGCAGCGGAGGATACATGTGAAATAATCAGAAGGTAAAACGGTGAATGACCGTAAAATGACAGATTAGTCTGGGTTTATGTCCCCCCCCTGGGTCCGCACCATCACAACACCGAGCGGGTCTCGAACCCAGGATGCCGGCGCGGGAGGTGAGCGCTCTACCAAGGAGGCTAAAGGCTACAGCCTCTAGCGTTAGTCGCTAGAGCGTCTCTGTTTGAGGTCAAGGGAGTGAGGTTTACACACAGCCCTTACTGGCATACATCGGTTACACTCACCCCCCTAAACCTCACTCCTGTGCGGGTCACGGCACCAATGTTCCCCCCCCTGGGTCCGCACCATCACACCGAACCGGGTCTCGAACCCCGATTGCCGGCGCGGGAGGTTGAGCGCTCTACCAAGGGGCTAAAGGCTACAGCCTCTAGCGTCAGTCGGTTTACAACACCAGCCCTTACTGGCATACATCCGTTACACTTAAACTATCAGCTTACTGATCAAATCAGAAGAAGAGAGAGAGAAAGAAAAGGAAAGACTTTTCTTTCATATAGAAACGTTACAGAAATGTTAAACAATTTGGGGAACCTTACAAATTATAAAACATTTTAAACTTTTTAAGAACAAAAAACACTTCAGTTTACAGCATAAAAATAATGAATAAATACAAATGACTTCAAATACTTGTAATCTATAGAAACAAGAAAATAAAATATAAAAATTAATTTTTATAGAAACTGAATAGAATATATAGAAATTGGATAAACGTAGAACATCTATTTATAAGAAATGTATAAGAGAAAGAAAACCTTTCAATGTACATGGTATAAATAAATAAATAACAGAAAATAACTTAATAACAGTCACATAATCACATCATTTAGCTCTTCATTTTTAAAAAGCAACTATTAAAAGTAATTTCATGTCATCAGAAATGAAAACACATTTTGCTCCTAATTAATTTCACCTAAGAATTAATCTCGGACCGCAGACTTAACATAATCAGACTGTTTGTCGTTTTGTAAAAGACTGCTTGTATCCTAGGAGTGTTAAGTGTCTTAAATATTGTTAATTTCCTTTCAGCCACCAGAAATGTTACCAGAGAAAAATTCACTAATTTCTGAAGCAACAAATGTTAAGTCTCGTGATATTAACAGGGATATTTCTCAAGCACTCCTCTAAAGTCTAAAAACGATTTTTGTGTTGAACCCATGACCTCGACGCTATCAAAGAAGAGAAGTGAGAAAATGAGGACCGCAGACAAATGATAATAAGTTACATTTATATAGCGCTTTTTTAGACACTCAAAGCGCTTTACATAGTAAGGGGGCTATCTCCTCATCCACCACCAATGTGCAGCATACACCTGGATGATGCGACGGCAGCCATAGTGCGCCAGAACGCCCACCACACACCAGCTTACTGGTGGAGAGGAGACAGAGTGATGAAGCCAATCAGTGTATGGAGATGATTAGGAGGCCATGATGGTCAGAGGCCAGTGGGCTAGTTTGACCAGGATGCCGGGGTAACACCCCTACTCTTTTCGAAGGACATCCTGGGATTTTTAATGACCACAGAGAGTCAGGACCTCGGTTTAACGTCTCATCCGAAGGACGGTGCTTTTTCCAGTATAGTGTCCCCTTCCCTAACACTGGGGCGTTAGGACCCACACAGAACACAGGGTGAGCACCCCCTGCTGGTCTCACCAACACCTCTTCCGGCAGCAACTAGTTTTTCCCAGGAGGTCTCCAGGTACTTTTTCCAGGTACTTTTTCAGGTACTTTTTCCAGGTACTGATCCAGCTCAACCCTGCTTAGCTTCAGTGGGCACCGGTCTTGGGCTGCAGGGTGATATGGCTGCCGATGATGAGAGAATAAGAGTAAGGAGCGAATGCTAGAGGACGAGTGGAGCGAATGTACGGCATCACAGTCTCCGACAGGAGGAAGTCTTTCAGGATCGCGTCTCTCTCTCGGAATCGGGATCAATATATCATCAGCTTGTCCTGCTTTCCACGGGCTTTGATTGAGCTGCACTGCATGTTTCTGATTACGGCTGAATCATCTGAGTAAATGAGGCGTTCATCTCAGAGAGAGGCTGCATCATCTGGAGAAAATAACCAGAAGAAACTCTCGCTCTGGGCCTGACGGAGGCTGTGTCTTCTCGTGCCAGTGCTGTCCGGGGATGTTTTTCTTTGTTTCTTCAACAGCAGAACTAATAAAACTCAATGTTCTTTTATCGCTCTTTATAGCGTAACGTTATGAGCGCTAGAGGCGACGCAGGCTCCCAGTCTTGGCTCCAAGTCTGCACTTCCCGTTGCTTTTCACCCTTTCGGAAACGCTTTTATTCTTCGTTAAACCCTTTCTTGTTCCCTCGTCTATTTTCCATGCTTCTTTACT
>QVTF01006099.1:0-12500 GCA_003573665.1 Oxygymnocypris stewartii | reverse complement strand
GCACCATACGCACTGCAAACGGAGTAATGTGAATCTGGCTTTATGTGTGTGTGTTGTGTGTGCTCTGCGAGTGTGCATGAGCGCACGGTCTTCACGAGAGCGCACGAGCGTTCAATGGTTAAACATTGGCAAGAATGACCAAGAAAAGCTATTTATAAACTATAGTAACGATGCTGACTTGATTGTGCAAGTGACAATTCCTGTGTCAACTATGCAGCGTGCAGCTCGCTTATAATGCAGACGCGATGTGATTTGAAGCCATTTGCGAGAGAGAAAGCGCTTGCGGTGATTCACACAGGCTATTTATGAAATAATGTCTCATAGAAAGTTTCCAATTGCTTTATATGTATTTAATGAATAGATATGAATTGTTCTTCACCTTTAGCATTATAATTTTCACCCAAGCCAGACAGAGACTGAGACTGTGCAGCTGCATGTCGTGCCAAACCACGTTTTTTTAGATTGGCCTTTTTAGAGCCTGCCAATCAAACACCCCCAAGCGATTATCAGCCGATAATGACCGGTAACCGATCATTCGGAGCACCCCTACTATATATATGTATATATATAATAGTGGTGGGCCGTTATCGGCGTTAACGTGCTGCGTTAACGTGAGACTCTTATCGGGCGATAAAAAAAATCGCCGTTAATCTATTCTCAAAGTTGGGTTGGGAGCTGGGTCTATACTACGCAAGCTATGATGACTTTCACCCTGATATTTTAGCGCGGATGTATACCTAGCCGAATTGCACTGTAGGGGCGAGAACGAGTCTTCGAACTAGAGGCTCGCAGTCCGCGATGGACAGATTGTTAACGGCTGGTCTATGTGGTAATGTATGTGGACATCCAAACGCTCACCTATCATTCATCAACCTCAAATATGGCTTTTCATCTGAAAGATGTATGTAGTAGCAACTTTACATGGCCGCTCAATATGATGTTAACCTAGAGAAATGTGCGCTATTGAAGTGTTTGTGTGAAGCGCGTTTGCGCAGGACAGGCTCCGGTGCGTCACTTGCTCTTAATCTCCGTCATTCTTGGTCATACAGATAAAAGTAGCCTAATACATCTTTCGAATCTGTAAAGACTCTACGTTTATTTGTGTGCACTCAGAATAACAACGAAACGTTGCGCTTTTAAGCAAACAGGATGCGCTTTAGGTCTCATGTGAACTTGAGCGAGAAACTCCGTCTTTGAAAAATATATCTAAAGAGAGTGAAATGTCTAAAAAATAAAAATAGAAGACGTGTGTGTTAGCATGGATGATTTACATGAAATTTAATCTGTGCAACACTGTGCATAAGATGGCTTTCAGTTCAATATAATAACAAAAAACGACATTTTGGGTTTTTATTCAACTAATAAGGTGGGCACGCTGTGATCTGTACTATATTTGTACTGTAATTGACAGTTATAAAAAAAAAAAAAAAAAAAAACACACCGGAGTGGGAGGGAATGGGAGTCATTCTTCCGGGAGTGGAACGGGATTTTCCTCCAGTTTTTCGTGGGATTGGGACGGGAAGAGATTAAAGTTTGTGATGCATTTTGGAAACAGGAGATGAGCCCCTGGTCTAATGCGCCACCTGGCTTGAGAAACCCGTTCTCAAAGACTTACTTTTAGTCATTATTTGGGTAGCACACATATTCTGAATTCCTTCGGCAAATTCAAATGAGCCATTTTAATCTAGATTAATCTAGATTAATTCCAAAATTAATCTAGATTAATCTAGATTAAAAAATTAATCTATGCCCACCTCTAATATATATATATATATATATATAAACACACAGAAGCATATTAGCAAATACTGGGAAGGTTGTCAGGCCAACTCCAACATTACAGTGGCATATTTTTCATGGACAAGCACCATTTAAATGCTCATAACAATATATAAAACTACAGCTTTAGCACCAAAGCAGACCTCATCGAGATTCAATTGTCATTCCAGCTATACAGTAGCTTCAGATTGATGTCTGCCTGCCAAAGAAAATATCATGCTTCTCTTGCAGGAGAGAGCTACAAATAAACTATGTTAAGACCTTATCTGCTGACTTCAAACATCAAGCATCTTACACCATCCTCAGGCAACATAGACGAAGCAGCGGCTGGTTTTTGAGGCACCTGTATGTGCAGAGACCCGTTCAAACCTCTTTTCACTTGTGTCAACAACACTCAAATGAACGACTCGGATTTGGTCGCATCCCAACACTTAATGCAACCTTTATCTCCATAAACATTTTCTATAGGACACTCTTTGAAAGGAGTTAAATGTTAAGAGTGGGAAAACACACTCATTATCTGGTCCCCAGCAGGCCCATTGCTAATGTAAAACCACCTCCAAGGAAAATTCAGGGAGAAGGATTTTCTACCGAGGCAAATTCTAGACTGCTCTCAATTAACTGCAATTAGGTCATCTAATGGCTTCCCAGGAGATCGGATCATCTCACCTGCACTTGTTCTTGCCATTCTGACTGAAATTTAACCGAAAAAGACAGCTGTTAAAAAAAGAAAGTCTCCGTCTGATTTGCATGTGTATTTTGAACAATAATACATGTAAACCCCAGACTCCGTTGACATGTTTGTACCGCCATCTCTGTAATTGGACGTTTCACCTTACTTAAGCAAAACCATCCACCGACATTCAGCTAGCGCTCAGGAATCCGCTCACAATTGTAAATGTTGGCACAATTAGTTTCTGAAAGGGTTGGAACAAGTCGGGAACATGCCGCCAAAGGTAGAGCTATTTGGTAAATATGACAGCTGTTGGCAAAGGTCTGTCTCAACCTCAACCAAACACATCGGTCCCCATTAAATCCACTCTGATGTTAACAGGTTGACATGCAAACAAGCTCATTTTACAAAAACGCCAATGCTTTCCAAGTCGAGAAAATAGCATGAGCTGACAGAAAGAGAAACAAAGTGAGACACGTTTTTGGTACTGGCACAAAGGTTGTCCTTGGACATTGGTGTATTTGCTGTGTGCTTATTTCAGGCCGAATAAACAAAGTCCCAAGACAAGTGCGTTTCACCGATAGCCAGCATGCAGATTCAGTGCCAAACCAATGAGTCTCATTTATAATCTCAGAGCCTTGTGCAATCAAAAGTGTACACCCAAAACCAAACGCTTTCAAAATTTGAAGTCAAGCGTGAGGCACTTTGAAAAGCGAAGTACGGTGACGTGTTATAACAAGTCCAATTGAATTCCATTACAAGAATTAATCCCAGGTCACACTCTTGGACCAAATCTGACCCATTTTTCTCATAGCAGAGACTAATTGTTAAAGCGATCCCTGGGTATTAGACTTATATGGCTTAATATAATGTAATTGATGTATCTTACAGAAATATGTAGTAGAAAACCCATGAATGTTTATGTTATTTTTTTTAATTACATCGTTTTATACATATTTTGGACTATGGGGGGCGCCATTTTTCTGATGACATAAAATGGTTGCACTTGGTGAGCTACTAGCGCTACCTGTTGCTATTTTTACCACACACACAACTCGGAATAGACAACTCGGAAAAAAAATACTGATATGATGACCACAGCTACCGAAAGAGCTTACAGGTGGTGATGGATATAAGTATAGGTTTAAACCAAATGCTGTACCATGGATTTTTTTCCCCCACAAGGAGTCTAAACGCCTCTGATATCTGTGAGATCCATGCTGAGAAACTCCTTCAGTGGCCACTGAGTTTTCATCCAAACAGATGGCATCTAACGTTTCTTGTCTCAGCCGTTTGTAAGCTCTTTCAGTAGCTGTGGTCTACTAAAAGACTCAAAGACATCAGGGCTAAACTGGAGAGAAAAAGAAGCGGGTCTTTAGGAAGTTTTATTTGTCCTCAGGCATCTTCCCATTCTTTTCTCCTCTTCTTATCGCTAGGAAAGTCTTACATTGCTTCTCTTGTTGCCCTTCAACTGAAAATTACAACCAAAAGCCACACAATGTGGTATCATATCAGTATTTTATTTTCTGAGTTGTGTTTCGGTAAAAGCCAAAGGCTATAGAAATAAGCACCAGTAGCTCACTTAATGTTGATTTTTTTTTTAAATAACATACATCTTTCATGGATTTTATTTAATTACGACATATTTAAATAAGAGACATAATGTATGTCATATTTAGCGATACATGTCTGAATACCCAGGGATCCCTTTAAAACCTCATTAAACGTGCTTTCTTAGAGAATGTTGTGGCGTTTCCAATGAAAATTGGAATTGGGGTATTTTAATTGGGGTAAATTGGGGCATTTTAATTGGGGTAAATTGCATGGTGGTGATTTGCCAAGAATTGGTACAAATGTTGAATTTGGTACAATAAATGTTAGTAAGAATTACAGCATTACCAAGTCCACTACTAAAATAAGTAGCCAATAGAAAGCAAGCAAGAGAAACTTAATTTCAAAATGGAAAACCATTTTATTGGGGGTAAAATGCAGTGAGATTGTCTCCTGACTTGCCAGAATGGAGAAAGTTGCCAAGAATGGGTGCAATTGTTGAAATTGGTGAAATAAGGGTTGAATGAATGATGCATTTATAGATGAACGAATAATTTATTTATATAGCGCTTTATTGTGTATTGTTGTACACCCAAAGCGCTTTACAATCATGTGGGGGGGGGGGGGGGGGGGGCGTTGCCCAGTGCACTCACCACACACCAGCTACAAGTGGAGAGATGCATCATTCATTCATTCATGAAGAGATTAGTAAGAGATCCAGCATAGCCATGCCCACTATTGAAAGAAGTAGCCAATAGGGAGCCAGGTAGAGAAAACGACCAATTTACCATTAGGTAAACCATATTAATTGGAGTAAATGGCATTGTAGTGATCTCCTGACTTGCCATAATGGATAAACTGGGCAAGAAGTGGTGCAACTGGTGAAACTGGTTTAATAAAGATTCCAGCAAAACCACGCCCACAACTGAAAGATGTAGCAAACAGAAAGCAAGCTAAAGAAACCAAATGGTATTTGGAAATTGTCCAAATGATAAACCATTTTAATGGGAGGAAATTGCATTTTTTTTATCTCCTGACTTTGCAAGAATGGAGAAATTTGCCAATAATTGGTGTAATAAAGTTAGTAAGAGTTCCAGCATAACTACGTCCACAATTGAAATAAGTAGGAGGCAAGCTAGAGAAATTGACTTATTTACCATTGGGTTAACCATGTGTTGATCTCCTGACTTGCCAGAATGGTATTCAGGTATTTTTTGTTCAATATATGTTAGTAAGGGTTCCAGCATAACCACATACACTATAAAAAGACGTAGCCAATAGGAATTAACTTAGAGAAGTGTTCATATTTAACATTGGGTAAAACAATTTAATGGGGGAGTTTAAATCTGAAGAAACTGGTCAATAATTGGTGAAAATGTTGCAATTGGTGAATTGGTGAAAATTGGTGCAATACTGGTTAGTAAACGTTTCAGCATAACCACACCCACTATTGAAATAAGTAGCCAATATGAAGCAAGCTAGAGAAACTGACATATTTACCTTTGGGTAAACCATATTAATGGGTATAATTTGCTTTGTCATGATCTCCTGACTTGCCAGAATAGAGAAGTTAGCCAAGAATTGGTGCAAACGTTGAAATTGCTGCGATAAAGGTTAGTAAGTATTCTAGCATAACCACGCCTATTATTGAAGGAAGCAGCCAACAGGAAACAAGCTACAGAAACTGACTTATTTACCATTGGGTAAACTATTTTAATGGAGGTAAACTGCATTGTGGTGATCTCCTGACTTGTCAGAATGGAGAAATTAGCCAATAATTGGTGCAATTGGTGCGCTAAAGGTTAGTAAGAGTTCCAGCATAACCACACCCACTATTGAAAAAAGTAGCCAATAGGAATCAAGCTAGAGAAATGGTCATATTTACCATTGGGTAACAGCTCTGGCTGCAGTGGCTGATGAGGGGTACTTCTTTCCTCTGCATACACACACACACACACACACATTACAAAAACACTGCTTAATCTTCCAAGATTGACTTTATAAACTGTATAAACACCCTGGCCAGTCAAATTTGTTTTTAGTTGCCCTAGTATTCAAATTGTCCCTTTTATGAGCCTACAGGAGCAATTGAGTTCATAAACTCCCTTACAAAAGGCCAGCTTAAACCAACCAAGGTTGTGTAAAGACTGTAGTTGGTTTAAGCTGGTTTAGAGCCCCTTAAACCGTAAAACTAGGTGAGCCTGAGCAGTCCAACATGACGTTTCACAGTGTTAAATCAGCTTCATACACTTTCGTACAGAGAGCAGCAAGGCAGAGTGTTAGTCTTCTCATGCATCAACATGACAACACTCTCAACACAGAGCAGATAGATGCAGACCGGTTAGTGTAAGTGAGTTTGACTACAACCTTCGGGGTAAACATCTGAAATGAGTAGGAAGGCGTGAATTGGTGTCATACAGCGATACACTGTGGTAATGATTCCCACTGCTGTTCATCTAAGACATTCAATCACTTACCTGCACTGTGACTTCTCAGTTTAACTGAAAACGACCAAATAACAAAGCCATTGAACTGAACTGAACTGCTTATGAAACAAATGGTTTTAACAATATGATGCCTGGGGATTGTGTGTACCAGCAAGATGTGAGCATCTGTTTCAGATTAGCATCTCTCTCAGGCTAAGGACCCCACAACCCTTTTGTTTACTAAGTGTCTTACTTCTGCGGAAATGTTCGTGTAAATCCGCTGGCTTATGCGGAGGGCTTGGGTATGTCATTTGATTGTAGGATCGCATGAAGATGTCTGGACCCATGTGGAAAAACACTTAGCGGTTAGGTTTTAGCTGTTAGCGTTTTCACATTCTGTTCTGATATTAAGAGTGAATTCCACTGGAAAGTGAGCATCACTTACTACTTGCTACGAAGAGAAAGGTTCAACGCATAACTACTATAGATGACTGCTTCCACAAAACTGTTTTCAACATTGATAAAAATCTGAAATGTTTCTTGAGCAGCAAATCAGCATATCAGAATGATTTCTGAAGAATCACTGAAGACTGGAAAAATGATGCTATAAATTCAGCTTTGATCACAGGAATAAATTACATTTTAAAATATATAAAAATATTAAACAGTTATTTGAAATGGTAATAACTTTTACAATATTACTGCTTTTACTGTATTTTTTACAAAAAGATTTCCAAAAATTTCCCTAAAAACATTTAAAAATCTTAATGATTCCATACTTTTGAGAGCAATTCATATAATTTCAAAAAGTAAAATATACAGATATGATCTGGCTCCAGCGAGCACCAGTACATTGATGACCATAGTTGTGCTTTCTAACTGTACAACTTGTGTGCAAATTACATTAAAAGCTCAAATATTTCATTATATTATCATATTTACCAGCATTTCGTCACCACTTAGCAAAGTTGCTAATTGAAGCGTGTATGACTGAAACTGCCACTGAGATGAATGGGAATGCTAACACATTGCTCTCTTGAGGTATTTTTGTCAATACTTGTGGATGTGTGATTAGTGTTTGTTTATTGCCATCCCTTCCGCTCATTGTGCAGTTTCAAACCAAACCCGTTTGGCAAAGCGAAACGTCATTGACAGATTGAGAAGGATGAAAGCCATATAAAGTGCAAAAGTAATCAAAGCAACCAAAATCCATCACCACTGGAGAAAAGCAGTCAATGAGGATGAAGAGAGAGGGGAAGAGAATAGATGAAATAGCTCAAGGAACACAAAAGCCACCCAGTGAGATCAGAGTGATTGATTTTACTCTACCAATGTGCCATTGCGAGATTAAAGTCCCAGAGCTATTCCGCAGAGCCGCGAATCAAAGGATGTTTGGTTAAAAAATGAGCAAGATCACTTAGAAGCTATTCTGAGCTAAATTGTTCATAAGGATCCTATTGTATTAATGAGGTCTGACTAACGAAATACAGGCGATCTGATTCATTGATGCAAACGCTGAGCTATTTCTGCCGACGGGGCGAATCCAACCAGAGATGCTGAAGTGTTGGTCAGACTCCAGTCATTGACCAAATCACTGCAATGGCATCTGCAAATGTCTTTAACACATGCTACGTCTGGTCTTCTGAATGGTTTCATTCTTAATATGCTGTAAACAAAGCGAGGGGGACGCAGTGAGATGGCAAGACTTAAAGAGAATTACAAATGAAAACTTGTGCTGAATGTTTCTTTAGCTTGGACAGTTTTGTCGGTGTGGACGTTTAGAAAAGAAACTCTTTAAAATACACTCTGACTAGTTGAAGTATTGAAGTAAGGAACATTCTCTAATTATTAGTCCTTTTGTTGCTAGCATACATTTGAAATGAAAATGATAATAGGTCTTAAAATACATTTGTAAAATCTAATAAATTCATAATATTTTATTATTTACACATATTTACAATATACAACTATTTGATGATTTTTATAACTGTAATAGTAATTGTATAATTTGTTTTTTTTTTTTTAATAATTATTTCATAATTAATAGTAGTAGATTTTTTGATATTTTACAAAAAATTAAGTTAATGAGAAATTAACAAGAATTATGACAGGTCAAAACCAAAATTGTATAAATTGATACATACTTATTATACTATTAGTATTAGGCCATAAATACACATATTTTTACATATTCTTTGATTTTGTGTATTTCTTATTTGTTTTATTTTAATTAATTAATAATATTATTAAATTAAATAAATTAAAATAATTAAAATTATTTTAATATTATTAATGTAATGTTATTAAAATAAATAGCATTAAACTGATTAAAGGCAACAGTGGAGCCATTTGTAATTTTACAAAGATTTCAATTACTATTACACTACTAGAGTAATTGTGTATTATAAAATGTAGTAATGATGCTAAAAATTATATTTCAAAATATATTAAACTATAAGAAAGTTTTTTATTTTTAATAATTTTTCACAATATTGCAGTTTTTACTGTATTTTGATCAAATAAATGCAGCCTCAGTGAGCATAAAATATTAAAATATTCCGTACTTCAAATATTATAGCCATACTTATTTTAAAACCATATATTTTAATATTGCATTAAAAAAGTAGCAAGAAATAATAAAGGCATGCAGTAAAAAGAAAGTTCCAAGAAAGTTTAACGTGACTTTCATAAGTCTAAAACTCGACCTCCGGCACAAAATATGCCTGTCGTTGAAGAAACATCCATCCAGTCTCTCTCCTCACCTTCTCTTATCATGTGAACGGTTTCCGTCTCCTCAGGGGATTGTGGGTAGGCCACATCAATTACTACACGACTCCAGCCCATCGCTCAACAGGGGCTCATTAATAAGTTCAGCTTGTTTTATTGTGGCTTTCTGGCCTATTAGAGCTCGTGAGAGAGCGACCCGGCGACCGCAGCCCAGCCTTGGGCAAGCGGCTCGATCTGGATTCCTGCGGGGGGAAATGTGCGACCCTGACAGATTCACCGCAGACCTCTGGCCTCTGCGGCCTGTACTTTACTCAGCAGAGCGCTTGGTTTGGTCTTCGGGTTGTCAGACAAGCCAGACGTCTCATTTGTGGTGCTGCTGGCAGGTTTCGGGAGGAACGGAGGGTAATAATAGGGCTTCTGAGTGAGACCTTGACATAAGAGCTGGATCCAGAGTGAAACAGGCGTGCAAGAAACGTATCAGAAGCCAAACTAACCGCCTTTCGCTCGGGACGTCCCTGACGTGTAGGCTGAATGCTGAAATGCTGACTTTCTCTGTCTTCGAGAGCGTGTGCATGTTTGTTTCTGTTTGGATGTGGCCGGATGAGAAGCCGGTTGTTAACTTCAGGATTCATAATGCCATCCTGAACTCTGCGGGTCAGCTTGTTTTATGACTTTTCCAGCTATTACGGTCGACGCTCCCAAGATCCATTTTCAGCTTCAGAGTACAAAAACCATTTGATCATTGATGAGCATCAGTTTCTGTCGCTCACTCACGGTAATACTGGCATTTGAGTTCAGCGTGACTAAACAGCAAAGTATTACTTTTTTGGGGGGATTAACAAAAATACAAAAATGATGGGTAAACTTCACAACAAATGTTCAGATTATAAAAAGAGAGAGAAACAAAATCACTATTTTTTTTTTACATTCATAAATTTAAATAAAAATGCTAATAGACCTAATTATATTTTTTTATTATGCATTTATAAACAATATATTTAGAATGTTTTATTTAAATGATTTTATTATTGTTATCATTAGTAGTGTCATGAATCCGGTTCGTAGATTCGTCTGACTGCCACAAGGTCACCTCTCCGTGATATCAACTCTCACACCACGGACCGTTACATGTCACTCCGGACTACAGTTCCCATCATCCATTGCACTGATTACACACACACACACACAGCTGAATGCACTGATTACACACACACAGCCGAATCCAATCAGACACTTTATAAGCCTTTTCAGATCGCTGAGTATTGTTTAGCGTATATCTCTCTCCTAGCGATAGCTACTTTACAGAGACAGTTTTCTACCCTAGTTTCTTGTTCATAGTTTCAGTGTAAGTCTTGCCTTGTGTTGCCTGTTACCTGATTCTTGCCTGTGTATCTTGGATTTACCATTTGCCTTGCTGTTTTGGACTGTGTTTGCAACTTGCCTGGACTATTCTTATGTTATTGGACTATCCCTCTTCTCAAGCCCTCTGGATATTGTTTGCCGATCGAAGACCCAAGCTTGCTTTAGGATTACTGTGTCTTGCCTGTGTTATACCTGTTTGCCATTGCTTGACCCTTGCCTTTTTGTGATCACGTCTTGGAATAAATCTTGCAAATGGATCTGCATGTCTCGTTCCCTTTAACCCAGATTATATATATATGTGGAAATATCTATTTATACAGACAGATAGATACATGGGGATTATGTTCTCTAAAAATAAACCACATTGTCAGTGGTTTGGCATCTCAAAACAGTTGGAAAATCCTAACACTCTCTAAATAAAACATACATAGCAATGAATCATCATATAATCTCTCTTTTTCCTCAATATTTTAGGTATTTTCTTAGATATTCAAAAAAGTATCATGTGTAATTCAGACCTGGTGTAAACAGATGCACTTCTGCTGTGGATTGCTATTCATTCATAAATCAGTGATCAGTAATACAGAGGTCTGCTGTGATTGGCTGCAGAAATACAAAGCAAAGCTGCGATTGGCTAAAGAGGTGCACAGAACAGCTGTGATTGGCACACATGTACACACACTTATTATTCAGGCCATAAAGCTGCTGTGTGTTATTTTTTGGATCTTAAAACACTAAAATAATTCAACAATAAAGAAACAATCTTTATTCATTTGGTGATACATCACACACTGCAGCTTTAAACAGCATTATGACCAATCAGTGCTTTTTAATAACATGAAAAGTTGAAGCGAAATGTGTTCAGTGAATCAAGCAAGCAAGGATAAGCAGAAAAAAGACAACTAGAGCGGGAAAGCACATAACTCTTCACATTCAGTGATCTTGATTTCCTAAGTTTGATATATGCTCAAATACATCAAGTTTATATCTCATGCGTAAGTGTCTTTTTGCACTCAATTTTCAGTTTATAGCTCCCATGACACCTGTAAATCCTCATCCGTGACTAGACTACTGGAAACACTAACATATGCATATAAATGACGTGTAAGTAAAGGACAATGTGCTCACTGTAAAACACTAGAGATGCACAGAACAGTTATTTCTCACTGTACGTTCTGAACGTCGCGTGAAGCTCGGAGATTTGGTTCCACCGCATAAAATCAAGCCAAACTCTGGACTTCACAGAACATTACGTTCAGAGTTTCCATCAGAAGTCTCTTAAAGCCAACGCTTTTGCTTTAACAATGTTCACTAGGAAGTCAGCGTGCAATCAAAATCAACCCTATTCACTAAATGAACCCCTAAGCAATTCATCAATGCACATTATTTGATTCAGCGAAACATCGATGAAACTATTTTCTTTTGATCGCCGTTATTTTTTGTCTTTTCCTATTCTACTCAGTGACCTCTGTAGAAAGCTGGTGAAGGCTGTTGGAAGTGTTGAGTGTGTTGCAGCAGCTGGCCAGGTGGTGTAGAGGGTGTAACTCACCTACACAGGTCTTCCCATCAGAGTGAAGCGCAAACTTCATGTGACACGAACACCTGGGCCCATGGTCCATCTCCTCACAGATGTGCTGACAGCCGCCGTTACCATAGTTACACGTCACTAAACCAGAATAACAGCAGGGTTAGAGATCACTAACCGTTTCCATCCATCTATCACCCATCCATCCATCCATCCATTCATGCATCATTCTGTCCATCTATCCATAATTCTGTCCATCCATCTATGCATCTATTTGCATCATTCTGTCCTTCCATCCATTCATCCATCGTTCTGTCTATCCATCCATCCACCAATTATTATATTATTATTATTATTATTATGCTAATTATAAATTAACAAAATTTAATATATAATAATTATCATATAATCGTTCTGCCCATCCATCCATCCATCCATCCATCCATTGTTCTGTCCA
>QVTF01006098.1:0-27887 GCA_003573665.1 Oxygymnocypris stewartii | reverse complement strand
CACACACACACACACACACACACACACACACACACACATGCATGCACACACACACACACACACACGCACACACACACACACACACACACACACACACACACACACACGCACACACACACACACACGCATGCACACATACACACACCACACACGTACACATGCGCACACACACACACACACACACACATGCACGCACGCATACACACACACGTACACACACACACACACACACACACACACACACACACACAGACACACACACACACACACACACACACACACTTCTGCAATCTCTCTTCCTCATCTGGCCTGATAACAACTCCAGAGTGCAGGAGAGCAGTGAGGGGAGATGGGAGAGAAGGAAGAGACCACCTCTCTCTCTTTCACTCTCTCTCTCTCTCACACATATAATACCTTCTCAATATCCCTTTTATTAAATAATTATTCGTTTTTACAATCATTTTTGCACTAATAACAGAACCTTTATGTCATTTTTCAAAACTCTAGACACATAATTCACAACTGAAGATTAAAATGCTAATTTTTCAAAACACTTAACACTTTTTCCAAATGCTTGGATACAATAAACACGAGCCAAATATCTTTTGATCATTGAACTAAAATCACTGGTTCAAAATAACATAACTTAACATCAAAGTGTTACTATTTCAAAATGCAGCTCACACATTACACATTCTGAATTGATTGTCTATTCATTGCATTATAATGATCTAACTATCAACTGATACAACTGCTCTAAATGCTATGTAACAGTAAACAATACTCTTTACTCTGTACATTACTCTACATTACTAGATTTCTTCCATCAGGATATGATTAGATCACAAAAAGTAATGAAACATGAGAGGACTTGGTTATATCAGCCAAAAAAAGTCAATCAGATGCGTGGGATGTTTTTGTATTTTAAAATATTTTAATGACAGTTATTTACCAAGACAAATGCTTAGAGTTAATGGGGTGAATTTTAGTTTGTTTAGTTATGATTAAATACTAAATTAGCACAACAACCTGCATTTGAAAATCATAACATATGATAAAACATTACTCATATCAGAAAGGCCCTTCTTCAGACTTCAACACCCACATTCACGGTCACAAGTTTGCCTCCAGAATCCATTTCCTCCAAACAACATTCAGCAACAACTCTTTTTTCAGCCTTCTCCCTTTTTCTCTTCGCTCATGGTGTGCTTTAAATGTGGTGCTGAGGTAGAGGAGGTGCGTTTGTTCAATGAGCCGTCCAGAGTCCAGCTTTGCCAGGAAGACAGAATAAATTGTTTTAAATAAGCTATTGAATTGGGCCAAAAGTGCTGGTGCCACTCTCCCTTCCTCTGGCGCTCTCGTCCTCTTTAAGCCCCCGCTGACAGGGCTGTGGTGACAGTAGGAGCACTGTATCTCCACCTGTGCTGGGATGTCATGCTGTCGTTTATGCCCCATTGTCCTTCAAATGGCAACATTAGCGATTTCTGTGCAGCCGGAGAGAAACTGTGACTATAGTGCTCCGGGGTTTAGTCCCGTCCAAATTAGACTGGTGGGGAATAAAAATAAGAGAAAAAAACAGGAGCACGTCTGTTGTTCAGCTCTAAGAATAAAGCTGTGCTCTGTAACTAATTTAGTGTATTTTTTTTGTCTGAAACCTTTGGGTGACTTTTGGAAAGCTAATGTTTCTGATTACTGAACTTTTTTTCCTCGCCTTTTCCTCTTTTCCTCCTTTTCAAGACACAAGTTATTTATGAAATTCCAGAAGCAGCTTAGGATAAATGACACGAGGCGGAATAGAGAAGCATGGCGGACTTTAAAATCATTAGAATAAGAGGAGGCTCGGTGTACAGAGTGTTAGCAAGAACAAGCGCCCCAGAAATGCACTTGATGGCTTTCCCACTGCATCATTCGCTCGAGCCTGACAGCGGATGGATTGCCAGAAACAAAGAAGCCTGGTACTCCAGCGTCTTCTGATTTAAATGTCACTTTTGAAATAAAAAAGGTATCACTCTAGTGAGAGTCTGATGTAGACATTAGTCTGAGTGGGACTGGTTGAGAAGCAAACCTAGTCATCTGAATGGGGATAAATGGAGGAAATGAAAGATAGACAGGCTGGGGAAACGAGGATTGATGGCTGTAAACATCACAATGGTAGAACGTGGTTTCGCAATTATGGGATATTGTTTCACGATCTTCTGAAACGCACAGATATTGAACTCATTTGGGAAAAAGCACGAAGGAAGGCCGGGTTATGACAAAACATCTTAAAGCGTGGTTTTTATAAAACTGAGTAAACAAAGTCCAAACTACTGCTGAGCTCACAATAGAAGATGAAGGAGATACAACTTATACAACGTGTTTGTCAAAGCAAACTTATCCTGCTCTAAAAGTAGACATCATCCATGTTGTTCAACCTCCAATGCATCATTAGCATCTTTGGACAACTAATACTGATACTAAGCTTTCCCTCTTAAAAATAATGTTTTTATTTGAAAAAATATAATAATTCACGTATGATTGGACTTGCTCCTTGACTCTTATTTTGGACTATATTTCTATGGCTGTATGTTATAGATGACTTTTTCAGTTAATTACCTTTCATTATTAACATTACAATTGTCTATATTTTTTGAACATTATTCCTCATAAGCAGTTACAACTCGCTTGATAAATGTTGCATGATAGTAAGTAAAACACAAGGCTTGTTTCAGAATAATATCACAATCGTGATCTTAAAAGTATATTAAAAATTACTTGCAGATAATATAACAATACTGAAATACAAGGCAACTGAAGTGTACGTAAAGAAAGTACACTTTCATGAGTACACGTTACACTTAAGTACACTTTTAAAAAGTGCACTTTTTAATAATGTCAAATTAAGTACATTTTAAATCCTTATGTTTTAATATTTTGCAGCGTTGTAAAGAAGTACACTTATTTTGTTGTGTTGACTAACATATTAAAGCACATGATAAACTATATGATAATTTAGTTTATAATTGCACATTTTAAATGTACTGAATTGTAACTTCATCATAACAAATATATTTAAATACATGACATACAATAGAAGTTTCAATACAGATGACAATAAAATACATTTTAACTCACTATAAATGCTTGTCAGTACATTCAGCAGTACATTTTAATCATATAGTTTAAAGACAATAGAAGTAATAATTATAAAATTACATACAGAGATGTAAGTCCTACTTAAGTGGGTCAAAAAAGCACTCTAATGTTGAGCAAATTGCAACTAATTTTCATTTATTGCAATTAACACGTATCTGAAAACATTGCATTCGGTGTACACTTAAGTATTTATAATTCTTAAAGCATTTTATTTCTCTATTAAGCATGCTAAAGTGTTCACAAGGCAGACATTTCATGCTGTACATATTTAGGTTTGATAGTGTTTGTAACATGAGCCTCGGTGTTAGGTGCATCGCTGTATCATTGTCTGAGGTATGACCAAATGGAGGCAGTATTTTCCACTTAGAAACACACACACACACACACACACACCACACACACACACACACCACACACACACACACCACACACACACACACACACACACACACACACACACACACACACACTCAGAACAATGAGAGGATGAAGATTGGGTTTTAAATTGAACGGCATTGTCTCAGATGCTGCCATCACCACATTGATTTATCTGTGCATATTTTAATTTGTCCTGGATACAATAGGCCATTATCACAATCACTGCCTGCAATTACCCGTTTATTTCTGCGTTCATTTCGAAATTTTAATTGATGGCAACTTTTAATGATGCTGTGCAATTAAAATCCATCCGATGAATTAAATGTTTAGCAGAGTTAAGAAACAGTCCAATACTTGATAGCACAAACATCTTTTATCAAACTCACATATACAGTTACCGTTGGAGTCTTTTAATTGATGCCACGCTGTTTTGAGCAGAAAGACAGCAGAGCCGTCGATGACTTCAGACAGGTATGGAGTGTCACGGACTGAAAGACAATTCAAGTCTTCAATTATTGACACAGTGTCAGACATCTGCTATAACTCAACAAAAATGCATGTCATGAGGTGTTTCAGCTCTAGTCTGTCTGACTGAACCGCAGTCAAGGGGAGCAGGGTCGTGAGTAGGGCATATTTACTGTAATGTTTGTTGTTTCAATTAAATATTATACTGACACGGCAGGGAGAAAGTTTGGAATAAAGTTTGGTTTCTTATGCTCACCAAGGCTGCATTTTGTAAATAAAAATACTGTAAAAATTGTAATATTGTGAAATATTATTGCAATTTAAAACTCTTTCTATTTGAATATATTTAAAAAATAATTTATTTCTGTGATCAAAGCTGAATTTTCAGCATCATTACTCCAGTCTCAGTGTCTCATGACCCTTCAGAAATAATTTTAATATGCTGATTTGCTTAATTATTATAATGTTTTATTGGTGCTCAATTATTAATAATGGTTATTTTCTGATCAATGTTGAAAATAGCCTCGATTCCTAAAAAAATTTCTTCTTTCTTTCTTTCTTTCTTTCTTTTCTTTTCTTTCTTTCTTCTTTCTTCTTTCTTTCTTTCTTTCTTTCTTTCTTTCTCTTACCCCAAACTTTCTTCAAAGAAGAAATATCTCTTAAGCAACAATCAGCATGTAGCAATGATTTCTGAAGTATAGTGTGACACCGAAGACTGAAGTAATGGCTGCTGAAAACTTTTTGCCATCACTGGAATAAATTAATTTTAAAATAAAATAGAAAACAGTTCACAATATTTAATCATGTAATTTCAGTCTTGGTGAGCATAAGAGATGTTCAAAAGCATTACAAACTAAAGTTTTGTCCAGTAGTGTGTATATATAAGGAGAAGCGCCTGTAGTCTCAGATCTCAAACCCTTCAGCCGTGGCACACGCACACATTTCTGGATGTGACTGGCTGCTGTTTATTGTTTGTCAGAGCAAGAGGAAGCACAGGCGTGAGAGGTCATTGTCCCCCTGCCAGCCACATTTGAACTTAATATTCCATGAAATAAGGCGGCGCATCAAACCATTGTAATCGTGTCAGGTTAATAGAAGAAGTGAAATGATTTCCCCTCACACTCTTTCAAACTCACCCCCTTCTTTCTCCCATGCACGATCACCAGCACATTTCCGATCACACTGTTATATTATGTTTGTTCCGCTCACATGAATTGGTTCCTTCTCTGTTGTGATTATTCTCAGTATCTGGGCTGAGAGGCTCACACGGTCTTTTGAGATGTTTGGAACACCTTCCGATCCTAATAAACAGTCCTTTCCTGCTGTACACCTCACATATCTCTCTTTCACATGTACAAACCCATGTGGCATCAGCCCTGGTCATCGCTGTGAGGGACGTGATCAGAAGCACACATGTTGCTTTGCTTTGCTATGTTCTTACAATGGCTGCTGGGTGCTTCTCTGTCCTTCCTTGTCCTTCTCTGTGGCTCCAGCACCCGAGACAGCAGCCAGATCAGGCCATGTACACTGACTTCAGTACAGCAGGCAGACTCTTAAAGCGATAGCAACCCAAAAATAAAAGACTCTGTATTAACATTCATGTCATTAATTCAATCCTGTATGACTTTCTCCCGTGGAACACAAAGGATGATATTTTAACAGTTTTGGCCACTATAGAGTTGTGCAGGCATGACCTGCAGGCATGACCCTTCTCCAAAACAGGCGTAAAAAGCATCATCACCGGCACCGCACGTGAAAAATAATTTACCTAAATCTTTGTAGTAACGCGAGTGTGCTGTTTTCACATTCCGACTTAAAAGCACAACTCTGGAAATGAGAGCATCCGAGGAGCGCGTGAATGCAGTAATTACGCTTGCTCTGACGACAGCAGAAATCCATTAACTAGCTAAGCTACTACTACTCCATAGGCTACTAATACATTGATTAGCCTTCATTATTATGAAAATACCAGAGATTGCTTGAATAACACCGATAAACTATACATTGTTGTAGTCGAGTGTTTATTGTATTTATCATTCAAAATGTTTATATCTTCTCTTTACTTATCCATATCACTGGCGCATCATGAGTTCAGCTGCTTCTATGACTGGATCTGTGGATGTTCTGTGTGAGAGCGCCCTCTAGTGTCCAGTATGAATGAAAAACACATCACCCCCTGGTTTCACAGACCAGGCTTGAACCTAGTGCTAGACTGAAATGTAACTCTTTGCTGTTTTAACTGAAATAAACTTGTACTGACTGATCCTAAAATATATCAGTAGGTTACCTTTGTTTTGTCTCAAGATGCACCCCAGTAATGTTTTTTTCTAAGCATGTTTATAAAAAAAAATACTTAAATTGAACTATGGCCTAATCCTGGCTTAGTCTATAGCACTCTCTGTGAAACCGTGCCCTTGTGTTTAGTGCTAATGGCCAATCCAATTATTAATTGGTAATTTCTTTTTTTTACATATAAGTATCGGTTCAGGCACCGTTTAGGCACCGGTACCGTTTTAAAAGTATCGATTTGGCAGCGGTATCGAAAAAAATACAAACAATACCAGACCCTACTGCCCACACTGTCAAAAGCACCACAAGTTGGTTAAATGACCATGGTGTTGGTGTGCTTGACTGGCCAGCAAACTCACCAGACCTGAACCCCATAGAGAATATATGGGATATTGTCAAGAGGAAAATGAGAAACAAGAGACCAAAAAATGCAGATGAGCTGAAGGCCACTGTCAATGAAACCTGGGCTTCCATACCACCTCAACAGTGCCACAAACTGATCACCTCCATGCCACGCCGAATTGAGGCAGTAATTAAAGCAAAAGGAGCCCCTACCAAGTATTGAGTACACATACAGTAAATGAACATACTTCCCAGAAGGCCAACAATCCACTAAAAATGTATTTTTATTGGTCTTATGAAGTACTCTAATTTGTTGTGAATTGGTGGGTTTTTGTTAAATGTGAGCCAAAATCATCACAATTAAAAGAACCAAAGACTTAAACTACTTCAGTCTGTGTGCATTGAATTTATTTAATACACAAGCTTCACAATTTGAGTTGAATTACTGAAATAAATAACTTTTCCATGACATTCTAATTTATTTGATTCCTGCATCTGCGTGCAGCTCATGTTGGCGGCTGAATGCAAATGATCATAATTGATGGACAACTATACGCGCGAGCAATCACAATGCGGCATTTGAGACATGTGTACAGTTGAAACACCTTAAATAACTTGTAATACATTTTTCTCCACACGTGTATTAGTGTTCTCTTTGATCGTGGGAAATTTGAAACGTGTGCGTCTTTCCACTCTGAAGATATTGACAGGTTTTTTCCAAGGTGAGATTTTCATTTCACCATGTCCCTTCCACAATGAATATCTTAGTATTATTTAATGATTGTTAAACTTAACATATAGGCCTATCATTGCAAACGTTGCTCTGTGCTCATAAAATATACATATTTTATGACATTATATTAAAACGAGGCAATAATGATTGATTGATTAAAAATGATAGGGTTTCATTGAATAACACAGTTAAAATACATAATGTATTACAAAATAATAATTTATATACATTAAATATTATTACAAATACCTGTAAAGGGAGTCAAAGGCCTGGTAATTGCTGCTGTTACACTTACAGGACGATCAAATCCGTGTTTAATATCGTCCAAACATTCAGGCTAATTCAAATATCCACTCAATATTTCATTTTTGGCCACTCTTTTGCGATAGATGACACAGCCTCTATAATTTCTTCAACAAAAACATGTGGCCATCACAACCCTTACAAAAATGATGTCTTTATCGTAGTAAAACGGCCTAATTTTCTTTTGCGTGATTTCTGAACGTTTGAGACGATAAAATCAATCAAACAAATTGTAGCAGCGGTATCTGTCTAGACTAGAGCTACAATTGTAATACAGTATGTAAATAATACAATTTAATTACAATTTATTTACATTTATATTTTATTAAAGTTCTATTTTGATCCCAATTCCCTATATGTTTTTTTTTCTTCCATAATATTTGAAAGGGCACAGCAAAGGGGGCATATTTCTTCTGCTTAGGGCACCTATTTGGCCAGCAGTTGGTCTTGCTATGCCAGCTATTTTCCTAATAACAAAACTCCATACTCCAAATTCCATATAACTGCAGTGCAAATTGTCATTTATTTAAACATACATTTTATTTTAGTCTAATCGAAAATCATGGTTTCCATTTAAAAGCAAAAAACACTCTTTATATTCCTTTAGCGCATAATAGAAAATATGATGCATATTCTTTTGAAGTAGAGTTTTTAAGTCTTTTGAAGATAATCTTCCTGTCTTTATTTATAGTAAGTAAAGTAAATGAAACATTGACTGACAAGATATTTGATCGTAAAGCGGAGTTGACCCCAAAATGAAAATGCTGTATTCATCTTTACATCGTTCCGTTGCTGCATGACTTTCTTTCTTCTACAGAACACAAAACAAGATATTTTGAAGTATATTAGTTACCAAACAGTTTTGGTGCCCATTGAGATATTTCTCAAAATGTTTTCTTTTAATTTCCTCAGAAGAAATAAATTCATTCAGGTTTCAACTTTATTGTGAAGTGTTAAATACATTATATATTATATTTGCAGCTACTGTTTTCTAAAACTAAACTAAACTCACACAGTATCCATCAATCAAAAGTTATATTTATCTGTCTCTTGTGTTTTATTTAGATTGTTCTTTCCGTTTTTTAAATTAATTTTTTTATTACGTTTGATCTGTCTATGGGATTCTCTGTGATTTAAAGGGGGATGTGATTGCAGTGGTTTTGACATATTTAAAGTGTAAGGAGAATATCCCTTCAGCATTTGAACAAATGAACCATTTCTCCATTTCCCATTGAAATAACAATTAGGACAAATGACCAGCTGATTAAATGTTTCTCCAAAAATGTGGTTTTGTCAAAACGAGGAAAATTGCCAGGCTTGAATTTAGGGGGGCTTAAGGAAATATAATCAGTGGTCTCAAAATAGAGATTTTTAAGAGGGGTGAATTATGACTGTGGAGCTATTGAAAGCTAATTTTAAAATAATGATGTGTGCTGTTCTCATGAGCGTCAGGAATAATTTAGTAATTGGCTGCATGTTCCATAATTTAAGAAAATGATTGTCATTATGTGTGTGTAATCATGTTTCTGGCGGACAGATGACATTGAGGAATGAAGCTTAGACCAGGAGAACATAGATGAGTCATGTACATCTGTATATTTCATATGAATGCCTCTCAGATCACACACTTTTTTTTCTTCTAAACAATAATCCATCTGTCAGTCACACATGCACTGTTCCAGCAGCAGAACTCATGAAGGACATTTCCTGTTCAGAGATGCCCTGGTCTGTGTGACTTCCTCTCTCTCCCGCTTCTGCTTTATATTTCATTCCTGGCCATATCAGCATTCCTCACGTACCTTGAGCACTCCAAAATCAGCAGGGGAACTACATCCAGAACAGACTCTTTTCTTTTGCCTCCTGAAAACTGCACCCACCCTGGCAATCTGCACCGATGAAGAGATGCATCATCAGGTGCCAGAGGGTTACTTGAACTCGGCCTGGAAGAGCTTAAAAGAACTGTAATTCTATTCTATGAATTATAAACCAAACCTTACTGCTATAGACTACTAAAGAAATCATGTCTTACAGTCACACACACGCACGCACGCACGCACGCACGCACGCACGCACCACACACACACACACACACACACCACACACACACACACACACACACACACACACACATGTTGGTTTTTATGGTTTACAGGGACTTTCCATAGGCGTAATGGTTTTTATACTGTATAAACTGTATGTGCTATTGCCCTACACCTACCCTACACCTAAACTTAGCCCTCACAGGAGACGGTGCATTTCAACTTTCCCCCCAAAAAACTACTCTGTATGATTTATAAGCATTTTGAATTATGGGGACACTGAAAATGTCCTCATAAATCACCTTCTCCTTGTAATACCTATGTCATACCCATGTCATTATACAAATTTGTGTCCTCATAAACCACATAAACATGCACACCACACACACACACACAACACACACACACACACACACACACACACACACACACACACACACACACACACACACACACACACACTTTCAAAAGTTTCGGATCAGCTCAATCTTTTAAGTATTCCTATACAGTATTCCTGTTTTACTGTATTTTGTGGTCAGCAGAAGAGTCTTCTTTCAAAAAACCTTAAAAAGGTCTTACCAACCTCAAACTTTTGAATGGCAGTGTGCAAAAAACTCTAGCCAGTCTTATTGAAATATTATCATTTTATCATAGGTGTGGCAGAATTGGACTCTGCATTAGATTACTGTATATGATTTATATGATTTTGATTACTAATAAATCAATGAATACTACAGGAACACCAATATCTGAACGTGAAAAGGGAGATTTTGCTGTTTCTGAATCAGATGCCAAATGCTAAAGCATAACCAGGTGCTAGAAATGTGCTCTTCCAGGCCGAGTATATGTGTGTATGCTGATTTATAGAGGGGCCAGAGAGCAGGGCCCTGGAAGAGCAGAGGCAGTGCTTCAAATACAGATTGTCGGTGGCCTCTGGTGTGATTGCTGACCCAAGGTGAGGCACTTAGTGATTTATCTCCCCCAGTATCCCCCATCTCTCCTTCTCTATGATACAGCCTGTACTGTAGACTGGCCAGACCTTCGCTGGACCCCAATAGTATATAACATAAGGCTGGATTTAAAGTCCCTACAACCCTAAACCTCCACAGCATTCACCGCCATGCTCTAGAATATTGTATACACCCCAGAATGGCATTTATTGCAACCACTGACTTTTATTTTCTAGTATTTCTTATTTCTTTATCTTTTGTTCGCTTTTTCACTTTCCCTCCCTCTCTCATGCACACTCTTCCTCTTTACACCAAGCCCCACAGCTGTCTGAAGCTGAGGCTGGCTAATGAGGAAATATCTTCTCAGCTGAGTGGATTCGATGCCAAGAGGAAAACCTGCAGAATCAGCCCAACAGCTTCATCTGTCTAGTGTGTGTGTGTGTGCGTGTGTAACGTGCTCGGCTCTGCTCTTAACATATTTCACCGCATGGGACAGCTGCTGACATTCCCATGCCCCGAGATCCTTCTAGAGCAGATTTACAGTGATTTTCAGTGCAATTATACCTGCCAGTTCTGACTGGTAGAGTTGCCCTCCTCAGCGCTCATGTCTTAATGCTGGGAATCTGACCAAGGCCTCCACCTCCGGATGGAGGGTGCAGAGTATAAGACTCAACAGTCTTCCCTAGCCACAAACCCACAGCTCAGACTCTGCCTTTCGCATACCCTGCCCTGTGTATGCACCTGCAGCCCTGGACATCATTTACAGTTAGTAAGGTGTGACAATTAGATCTCAGGCTTATGTGTTTCGTGGTTGTTGACGATGGGTTCGTGTGCATGAGTCCACTCGCAGGCAGGACTACGGGGATCTTTCCAAGCTCAGTGTCAATCATAGCATCTCTAGCTGAGAGTGGGTGACCTCTACAGTAGTAAAACCCAGAAACATCTGAGGATAGAATGAGATAAAAAACATGCACTCATGCACTTTGATCTATTTTGAAGTATTGGCATGGGTTAATGTATACTACTAAGTGAAAATTTAAAGTTGTTACCTTGTGAAGCCATTTCTTGTTACTATGTACCTTCAAAGGATGTGTTCAACTCTCTGTTACTAATTCAAAAACGTAATATTAGGACTAGTACAGCCATTTCTAGAAGCTTTTTTACTTTGTCTGTTTTTATCTGCCAATGAAAAGAGTTCTAAATGAAGCCAAAACAGAACCATTGTAATGCATGCAAATATACTTGTCACTGAATCATTCGCTCATTCATTCTACTGGTCACTTGTTTCGTTCCTGAATGAATCAGCATTTGTTAATATATTGAATGAGTAACCGAGTGAACCAGTGACTCACTCTTAAAGACTCTCTTGTCTGCACCTAGTGGAGTAACTATGCATCCTAACACACTGAAACTATTGCGGTTATAAAAAAAAGTCCCAGGCTGTGTCCGAAATTGCATACTCTCTTAAGTAGGTAATTATTTTGAATAAGTAATTACTTTGCAACTGAAAAAACTGTATGTTCTATACTGCAGTATAAATGTGTATTACTGTAAATGGACGTTCTACATTCTTCTTATCATCCTGTGACCCAACATCAGTTCCGTTGCTTCACTGCCATTCACAGATCCTCTCCCGTGGCCTCATGGGATAGTTAAAGGCAAAGTACCCAAAAATGTTCACATGTGCTAATTTCGTGATAAGTTTTGTTTACAGCAACGGAAAACCAGTCTCCTCTTGGCTTATATTGACATTTTTCTGAGATTTTTTTTACAAATCCTCATTTTGTACTTCTGAATCATGAACGGTGTTTTGTTTTGCTCTCTTCTTTGAGCATCCATCTTCGTCACTTCTCACTGGAGGCTACGCTACAACTACGGTACGTCCTACGTCATCCTTTGGAACGGCACTCTCTCATGAACGTGTGTACAGCAGTTAGCGGAAGCTAGAGATGATGGTTTATAAAGTTTCAAATATGGACATCTTTGTTACACAAATGCAACGATTCGCCTCAGAACACCTTTATTAAACCCCTGGAGCCATGTTGAGCACTTTTTTATGATGGATGAATGCACTTTATTGGACTTCAAAACCTCAACCCCCATTCACTGCCATTAAAAAGCTTGGAAGAGCCAGGACATTTTTTCAGACTGTATTTGTCTGAAAGAAGAACAAACTAACTGAAAAGAGCTAAATAGATATTTATCATATTTTAATACACACTTATTAAACTGAAAACTTCTATTTTTTTGGGGGGGGGGGGGGGCATAACTATGCAAGCATGTGAAAAGTCATATTGATGTCTAAAGGCAGCATGCATCTTCTATTTCTGATTCCTTGAACCTCCTGACCTTTGAACTCCCTCTCTTATAATAGGCCTCTTTGGCTGTGCCATATTTCACTCTTTATATCCATCTATATATCTCGCCATAAAAAACTGAATTGCCTGTCTGAGCTCATCAGAGAGTCTGTAGCCAGAGAGAGCATTGCACTTGGCAATTGACAAAGGTGGTTCATGAAGGAGGCGTACAAGAGATACTATATTTATACTGTGTGTTTATGGCGACCATCTTATCTGTGTATTTGCCACCATGTGAGTGGTACGTTTGAGAAGGAGAGGCAGATAAAAATAGAGAGGGAGAATAACAGAGCGAGAGAATGCAGGTGAATGGCCAATGATCTTTAGGGATCAAGGAAATGAGGAAGAGAAGGTATTAAAAGAGGAGGGGGACGTCTCTTAGAAGGGAATAGCAATATCCTCTAGTACCCATACTGTCACTACAACAGCCAGCCTGCTATAATTCTTTTAAGGGGCTCATCTCTGATTTTCTGATTAACGTCAACAGTTGGGGCCAGTGTGAAGAATCAGTCTAATTGATGCACAGTTATGTATTTGTCAACAGAAAGCGGTCCCAGCTGGCCCTGCGTGATGACTCTCACAGGCAGCTGTTTGAGGTTTGTGAAGGGCTCAACGGAGTGCTGGGCTATTGAGATCAATTGAGATCAATCGATTTGTGTCCCGAATGATTTTATGACTTCACCTGTGTGAATCATGCATGGTTTAGTAGAAAGGAAATACACCTGTACAGTATACATATGATTAGATTAAACATTCAGGGTCGGTGGGAAGTGCATATGCTCCAACCCATTGAGCAATGATGCTTTTGTAGACCACACAAATCTGTCCGGTTTCATTTCCTGATCTCGTTCTGCTCCTATTTTCCTTTTGAAGGTGAGTTGTAGTATTCAAGACTATACTCAAGACCATATTTTCATGGTCTTGCTCTTTTCATGGAGCGTTTGAACTCAGTCTTGACCCAAACTGAAGACTCAAGCACCGAAACACTGTCGTCTGTGCATATGATTCAATCTGTGTAAATATGAGCACATTTCTCCCATTTTAGCTTCACTTCACTGGCTGCCCGTACATTTTAGAATTCAATTTAAAATTCTTCTATTTGTTTTTAAATCCTAAATGGGCTTGCCCCACCTTACATTTCTAAGCTGCTACACCCTTACATGCCCACCCGTTCTCTCATGTCAGCTGATCAGCTGTTCCTGAATGTGCCAAAAACAAAGCGTAAGCTTAGAGGGGACCGTGCTTTTGCTGTGGCAGCTCCTAAATTATGGAATGATTTCCTCTGCCCATTAGGCAGGCCTCTTCATTGTCTTTATTTAAATCGTCTCTTAAAAGATATTTTTTTCCCTCTGCTTTGACACCTGATGTTTATATTTGGTTAATTGTTTTATCTTTCTATGGTCTCTTAATGTGTTTTATTTGTATTTTAATGACTTGTATGAGCCTTATATTTCTGCACAGCACTTTGGTCAACTTCTGTGTTTTTAAGTGTTTTATAAATAAAGTTTAATTGATTGATTGATTGATTGATTGATTGATTGATGTTGATTGATTGATTGATTGGATTGGTTGGTTTCTAGCAATCCTGAAAACCTCGATTAGGTGGTTCATTGTGTGTCAGGAGCTAAACTCTGCCGAAGCAGTATAGCCCTATTGAAAAAAAACAGCATATGCAGCTTAGGTAAGTTTTGAATCATGGAAGCTGGTTTGAGCTGGTCCTTAGTTGGTCATGAGCTCGTTTAAATTGGTCCTAAGCTGGTTATAGGCTGTTATGAGCTGGTCCTTAGCAGAAGCTAGTTGTTTAGGACCAGCACATGACCAGCTTAAACCAGTTCATGACCAGCTATGGACCACCTAAGCACCAGGTTAAACCAGCTCTAACTAGCTACCATGCTTCAAAACATACCTAACCATCATATGCTGTTTTTTCAATAGGGAGGACACCCTCGAAACAGAATATTTGAGGCACCTACACTCTTAAAAATAAAGTTTCTTTACTGGCATCAATGGTTCCACAAAGAACCTTTACCTTCCATGGAATCGAATCTTTTCATTCCATAGAGGGTTCTTTAAAGTGGAAAAATGTTCTTTGGATTATTAAAATGTTCTTTACATTAAGAAAAAATTAGTAATGGGGGTGGGGGGGACGCTAAAGTGCCCTTGTGGTCTGTGATTTCTGCCGAGGATAGGGGTGTGCAATATGAAGATTTTGATCGTGAACAATGAAAATGTCCCCACGATCTGCTTTTGAAAAAGTATTAGGAAAAATAATTAAGTCACTGCTGACCAGCAACCGTTTGGTTTTCCACCTTCTTGAAACTCATTCAAGTTTAAAATAACTTTTGAGTGAGTAAATGAAGGTATAAAAATAAAAGACTAGCCTATTTTAATTTTGGGGTGTATTATTCCTTTAATGTTAATAAAACACCAAACACAAAGAGAAAAATCTCACTTCTCTTGACTGAAAAACTTTTATACAGTTTCTTTAATAGGAATCAATCTATATAGTGTTTTATTTTTGTATTTGTTCATACAGTTTCTGAAGTGCTCCGGCTAAATACACCTATTGTACCTGAAAATAAAACACTGTTTATTTTATTTGTATATTATGTGAGCCACTGAGCCACATTATATGTGTATTTGTAATGTGTGTATATGCTCTCATTTTTTAATAAGATAAAATAATGTAAACTATTTTTATCTTCACCCATTTTGGCCTATATATCCGCCATACTTTTGTATATTTTGTTACCTTTGTAAGGCTTTGTCTTTATAATAGGGACATTAGTTTGGCTGTAATGTTCAAACAACTTGCAAAATAGAAAAACCAACATGACAAAGAATCGTGATAAAATCGTGAATAGTGATATTTAAAAATATATATATATTTTGATATTTTTGCCATATTACCCATCCCTAAACGAGGGGGACCAAACCCATAAATCCATCCCCCCCTGTCCACGATTGTGCCCTCGTAACGCCATTTCACCCCTGCCCCTCCGGAGGTCTGTGCACGTTACTGCTTCTATGGCATCGCTGTGAAACCCCCCTTTTGGAACCTTTATTTTTAGGAGTGTAGTTCTTCAGAAGGTTCCATTAGTCTGAAGAACCCCAAATGGTGCCTCAAGTATCTTTTCATTTTTACAGTGATGCCTCACCATCACTCTCTCGTTTTATTGACGCTAGGCCTAGATTGATGAATAATAAACAGGCCTGTCTCTCAATATTGCTCACCACATGTCCAGAGTCGACGACTCAGCTGTAAGGTGTCCATTTATCTGGCGCGGACAGAGGAGCAGAGTCGGGCCTCCACCATCAGCGAGCGCTCGCATGGAACTCGGTCCCCAGGCTCCACATTGACAGCTCCCCTCTCTTGTGCCCTTTCCAGTCAGCAGGCAGACACGGAACAGCCAGCACACATCCATATTCATAGGGCAATGCTGACTGTCATGTTTACCTGTCAAGGTCGTGATTAGGATGAACTGTTATCAGGTATGTAAGTAACACCCCCCCCACCACCACCACGAGCACAACCACCTTTACACTGTCACCCTCACGAGCGTCTCGAAGCGAGAGCAGTCAACAAAACCATCCAACAGAAGAGCCTTTGATTCTCCGTCTCTATTTATTCTAATGTATTTTGGCATTACAACAGATGCTCATAATGAATTCTGATAAATTAAAGGTTTTATTGTTCGGCTGCCATCGCTGTCTTTGATCAACATGCCAATTATGCAGGGTAATTTTCCTGCTCTCTTTTTCTCTCTCTTAAGAGGTTTTCCACCAAGTGGAGGGAGTTGACACCCGCTTGACAGATTCTTTTTTAATTTTTTTTCTTTCTGTTTTATCATTACAGTTACACACGCTCAGGAATTTCATTGTCTTTCACCCCTTCCTCCCGATAGTTCTGTACGAGAAGTAAGAGAAAAGAAAATCTGTTGACTCAATTGGGGATGTCACAGAGGAATATTTAACCTGAATGGAAGCGTTTTGACTCCTCTTATATGAAATGACAGATGAGGACGCAGTCTGTCTTCATCGAGGTAGATGTACACAGACAAGTGCGCCTCTCCCCTAACTAGTGCATGGGTCTAAAAATAAGTAAATAAAACAAACTAACATGCTGGGGGCAGATGGAAGATGGAGGGATGCTTTTTTCATAAACAATATATGAGGTGCTTTTTGCAAGTCAAATCCTTAAAGATTCACTGTTGGCTTTCTCTTCTCAGCATCTTTTAAAATGCACTACTGCGTGCCAAAGGAAATGGCAGGGAAACATCAGAGGGGGCAGGCAGATTGTGTGTGTGTATGTGTGGTGTGTGTATTTATATGCGCGGTGTATTAATAAACAGAAAACAACGCATTAACAATATAACGGCTGACATAAAGATTGCCGCCTTGCCTGTGCAGTTCTCCCTCTCTTCCCGAAGTGGCCCCAGAGATGTTTGCCAAAGTAAATTCACTCTGTTGCATGCTCAAACTCCCATCTGCGCCCTTACATGGCCATGGTCTTATGCAACTAGCATTAGTATTCTCCCGTAGAAGCTTCCAGAATCTGTGCAATACCACGAGAGAATGTCCAGTAATTAGGTCTTACCATTAGCCCCCATAGGCCCCTACCAACCCACCCTCGCACGTCACTGTTAAAAGTGGAGATGAGTTGTAACTGGCAGTTGTGCAGTGACCTGTGTGCATCAAAGCATCCTTTCTTTATTGGGTTGTCTCCTGTCCACACTAATGGCCACAGGGGGGCTGAGCTTCGACTTCACCTGACCAGCCCTCACAAAGCCAGGTCTCTAGAGCCGACAAGCGGAACGGAAATTGCGTTAACACACCCCAAACCAAAACACGTACACACATACCCACAGACATTGTGCATTTCTCTTGATTTTTGCCCAGAGATCAGTGGTAGGTGTCAGCTTGGCTCATTATTGTTTACTTGCAATTGTCATTGGGGCGATGTGTCACCTATATAGAGAAAAGTCTTGTGCCTAAGCCACGAATGTCTAGAATGTCTTCATGATACCAATACCGTCAAATCAACAAACTTCCTGTTTTTAGCCTCATTTGCTCTAGAAAAGAGTGTGGTGTTGCATTGCTAGTTTCTCATTTGAACTATGATTCTTTATAAAATTATTCAAACATTTTATTATGAAATTTAATTATTATGAATTATAAACTGGGAATATGATAATCAATCAGTTATAAGAGATTCATAGCAAAATGTATTTATAATAGTACGATGCTATTATACCATCTCTTTACCATGGTACTTTTTTGTAAGGATCCAAATTCAGTATCCTTATCACTTACTCCTCATCATTTCAAAGTCATGACTGATAAATAATTTAATATTACCAGTTTAATTCCCTACATTTACCTGACTTAAGGGCATGTCATTATATTTTAACTTATGAGCCTTTTGACTGCAATAAAGAGTGCTGGCAATGTTCCAGTGTGGACCAGACATCTTTTCATCCACTGGTTTGTTCAATTTTCCTTCATATGTAAATCTGAATAAGCTTAGTTTTAAAGATTGAGCAGCCTTGGTCAGTCCACAACAGTGACACACACACACACACCACACACACACACACACACACACACACACACACACACACACCACACACACACACACACACAATCTAATGTCCTTTTAACAGTGGAAATGTAGGCCACTGAAACTGGCAGAGTGATTGCCCTTAGGCCTGGAGGAGCAAGGAATTGAAGATGAATTAAAAGTACATTAGCCATCATCATGGCTCGGGCCCATTGACATGTTATATTTTTTCTTCTCTCTGGATTTTGAAGGGCTCTTCTCATTTACTTAGGCTGCCCTATGCCAGGAGGTATAGCTGCTCATTTCCACAGTGCCCCGAACAATGCTTTCACTTAAACACACACACACACACACACACACACACATCATCGCTCTCTCGCGCATTATTTGCTGGGTGACGAGCAATCTCCCTTTGGAGCATCACAACAGGTGGAAGCTGCAGCCCCTCGGCCAGGTTTTTTATTTTGTATTTAATGCATCTCAACTTCCATGTCATATTTTCCTCTCTTTAATTGATACACAGCCCAGCGCTGGTGCCCAGTACAGCATTATAAGGCTTCTCCTCCAAACAGACCCTTATCCTCCTCTAATAGGCGCTTCTCTCCTCCGAGGCCCTCAGCTGTGTCTGGCCACTGCTGCCTCTCTGCTTCTTTGCACCAAGGCATCTCTGCGTAGCCCATTAGTTCTCTCTCCCCCCTCCAATCCGGGCCCTACATCACTACCCATGTGTGCCTCGGCTATATTAGAGGGATGCAGCCATGGTAAACATTCTTCATCTTGCAGGTTTTCTGTTTTCTTCAGTGCACACAGCGAAGAGATACTGCCTTCAGTCAAGTTTCTCTGCTCTCTGTAGCCCAGGGAGGTATCAAATGCTGCAGGGCTTATTTAAACTATTTGTCACCTCTATACTTTGCATTGGTAATCAACTGGGATTTAACTAGGTTTTGTTTAGATGCATATGTTGTTTTTGCACATTGTCAGTTAGGGAGCAAAAACAAAAATTCTGTCTTCTGGCGAAACAACCCCACAAAAAGCGCATTCCTGGCAGCTATGCTCCTTTTTTAAGTCATCGGGGTAAAAAGTGCTGAAGTGCTTTGAGAAGCTAAGATGTGTTTTTATATTCAACTGGTTTTAACAATCAAAGGCAGGTCTGCTTATGTTATAGGAGAAATAAAGGAGCAGAAATCAAACAGATTGACCCTTTTTATATCGCAAATTTCACACGATAAACACATTCAAAAACTGACATTTCAGCATCAACAGGGCTGATTCTAGATCACTTTTTTATATGATTTGTTATACTGAACCTCAAACTGAGATATCCTAGCATAGCGGTTTGCAACCTTTGCAACTTTAAGGTTCTCTATTGTCAAAGTCAATATCTGAAGACCCTCTTGTACACAGGTAAGCATTTTTCCTTGAACTTTCCTTGAACCATATTTCCTAAAACTGTTGGTGTTTAAAATTAATTATAATTCATCTAAAAGCCTTTTGAATTTAAAGTTGACATATTAATATATATAAACAGTTTATACATACTCTTCATGCTGCATGTAAAAGTTCTCCAGATGCAAAATATGTTACTGCACAAATCTTTGTATCTAGTCACTAGTTATTAGCCTATATATATATATATACAAAATGTCACTTTTATTTTTATTTTAGAATAAGAAATATAATGACAGCTTATGTGCTTTACTATATAGATTATTAATTTTGAATGGTTCAATTATTTTTTATAAAAGCTTTTATTCCAAATAATTGTGTGTAATCTTATAGGCCTATCAGAAGTTTACTAAGGACCCCTGCGCCCCTCGTTGAGAAATGCTGTTCTAGCAGCCATTCTAGAAATCGCAAAGAGAGCAAAGACGCCTGACACAGAGAGGTTGAAAAATCAGAGCACCTTTCGAATCCTCACCCGCGTGTACATGGATAGATTGGCAAAGCAGTTTGTTCTACCAAATTTAACAATGATATATCATTATCACAACTTTCAGGGAGATCTATAAAATCAATGGCTCCACAAGTTGAGCGGGATTAGTATTACTTACATGCTGAGAGGGTGTTAAAGCTCTCGGGTATGGATCGGAGTGGCGGCTCGGGATCAATGGCATTTGTGGACACTAAGCTCAATAACAAGTCCTTCCAAGAACTGGAAGAGGAAGAAGAAATAAAAAGATGTGAAAAGCAAATTTGCCAGGAGAGGAGCTAATATCCTGTATGCGCTTGGCTGAACATGAGCAAAAGAAAGGAGCAGATAAAGAGAGAAATGGAGGCAGTGAAGAGAGAGAGAGAAAGAGAGCGAGAGAGCCAAGGGGTCCGAGTATGGATTCCTTTCCTTTTAATTGTATCAATAGAGATCTAGGTGACTTTATTGATAACATGCCTTCATGAGTATTGGCAGATGGACAAAACAAATTCATTGACCCATCAGTGTGAATCAGACCTGCTGTGCCGCCCCTCAATACTAAGTGAATGGGGACTGACCTGTCGTAATATGTATAACACACCGTTTTATTTTATAGAGACATGTGCATGCTCAAACTGAAGGGAATTGTTGATGAAGTTCAGACGGACAGATGTTCCACGTGCCAGATTATTCTCTCTGTCTGTGTGTGTTCGTGCTGAAGGTGAGAGCAGATGTGCAGATGCTGTAATTGGATCTGCAAAAGTCAAATTTCCTGTTTGGTGCTGACAACATGACAAAGGACAACATGTTTAGATAAGGGAGATGTTTGCCCATAGGGATAGCATTAATCGTGTGAAGAATGACCAGTAGCTGCCTCAACTCTGAACAAGATGAAACAAGTTAAGCAAGACTGATACACCGAATGAGATGTACAAGAAATGGAAAGCCGGAGAGTGAAAGTTATTTTATGAAAGTCGTTTTATGAAACTGTGTGCTCTCAAGTCCAGAAATGAATGAGGCCAGACATACTTTTATAGTATTTCAATTAACAATATTAATCTGATAAAGGTGAAAATGGTGTGTGTGTTGGAGAAAAAGTGTATTTGTTACAGTACATATAGCAGTAAGTATATGCTACCGTTAAACAAATTGGGATCAGATTTTTGAATGTTTTTGAAGGAAGTCTCATTTATTTGATCAAAAATACAGTAAAATTAGTAATATTGTGAAATGTTACTATTTAAAATAACTGTTCTACTTATAATTTGTTGTTGTGATGTTAAAGCTGCATTTTCAGCAGAAAGACTTGAATCCTTCTTAAATCTTCTAATATGCTAATTATGGGTTTAAGAAAATGTTCTTCTTATTTAAAACAGTTGTAGTGGTTAATATTTTTGTGAAAACTGTGATTTCATACAGGATCCACTGATGAATAGAAAGTAAAAAAAAAAATATATATATATATATATATATATTGCAACATTATAATTGTCTTTAATCTCACTTTTGACGAATGTAAAAGCTTTGCTGAATAAAAGTATACTGTGGTATTTAAAAACATCTTACTTACCCCAAACTTCAATAATTTCTATAATTTCTCCATGCATATGATAATATTAAAAGGACTATAGGCAGAAGTCAAAATGGCCAACATTCGCTGTTATATCCCAGAGGTGATGGCATGACACTGCAAAGAAAATAATCAGAGGATTTGTGTTTTACAAGTACCTCTGATAACTATCATTTTCATAATGTTTTGAGACCATTAAGTGAAGCAAAAACCTCCTTTTGTAAAAGAAAAAGACGGCGTAGAGAGAAAATAAACGAATCGTAGCATTTGTTAGATCATTCTAATATTTGGTATTTGCTAACATCGACTACAATGAAGTCCTTGAATTAGATTAATAAGAGAACTTGACAAGGGCAGATGAACTGTTATCACAAAATACTGCCGAGATGAGATTTCACTATTCTGAAGATAATTTGCTCTATTAATTATGAGTTTTACATTTGTAAAGCCCCAGATCAATCACCGGCACTAAAGCACAAGTGGCTCCGATTTGCATATAAAACACATTTCTCCATCTGTCAAGTCACTCCAAGAAAGAAGCTTTTCTTTTTCCGTCTTTTTTTTCTCTCCATCTCTTCTTGTTGGGGACCGGTCTGTTTGCTCTTTGATTACACATTCAAACACTGACCAGGCCCTTGTCCAAACAGCACTACTGGAGAGCAGCTAGTGAAGTGTAGTCAAACATCTCTCCTTCCCCGGAGTTCAACGCCACATCACTGCGGTGGGGTGCCCTCACACGCGGCGAACAAGAAGCAAGTCAAAGAGCAAAAACCAGAGAGCGTGAAAGAGGGACCCTAAAAGAGTTCTAATGAGAGCCTCATAACTGCCTCAAATGGGGCCAGTCGTTGCACCCCTGTTTTGATAAAGACGCGAGATGGAGTGAGCAAAAATAAAAGGTGGTGTAATTAAACAGCCTAATGAGTTTGGGGGTCTTTTGTGACCGCCGAAGGTTCTTGGTATTTTATGGCTGGAAAATCTTCTCTTTCAATACTGTCAAAGAAGTTTCTTGCAGAGTAGTTATCGCAGCATGTCAAATTGCTCTTGCTCGAGAATAATTTGGTTTTTTTCCCCCTCACAGAGTGCTCCGAAACAAAAGGCACCCCTCTGGTCTAATTTGCCTTGGTAGGGTCCCTCCGGGTGGGGGGTCCGCATGGACAGAGAGCCCCGTCTCCTCACTGGAGGATTAAAGGGCCGGGAGGGGGGTTGAGGGGTGACACAGTCCCCTTGCAATTTCACCCAAAATGCTGCAATTGTCTCTGAGCTTGAACAGGGCAGAGCAACAACGCTCATTTTCCCCTCCATTCATTATCTCGCCTGTATTTACTTATCTTTGTCTCAAAATGGGGAAAAAATCAAAGTGTTTAAAGGGCTTCTTTCATGTGGAGAAAGGTTTTTAACAGTGCATTTCGCTCTGACACGGCTGTGTTAAAGCCAAGGGAGAAGACAGTATGAATAGCAAATGAGTACTTTTCTACTTTTCTTTGGTATAATATACTGAATTAGATCCTTGATTTCTTCAAATTACATTTCCCAAGGGCCCCCCGTATAATGTGCTCCTATTGGGCTGCGATGTACAATTTTACGGTGTCAAATTAGCACAAAGAAAATTACACCATTCTTCCTGGAGAAGGCGCCTAACGTGGTATTTTTTACCTCGTGTGCCACATCTTTTAATGATTTATATATTTCTTTGAAAATAATTCCTCTCATCAGGCATCCTTGGCTCAAGAGCACTTGGCATGAGCTTATAAAAGTGAGCTAGCTGCACTGGATTTACATGCTAATAAATGCAGGCCGAGGGGGAAAATATATCCTTCTCTGTTTACAATAAAATAAATTTAATTGACAATGTCATTCCGAATGAACGTCAGAGCCCAAATGTTCAAATGCAGTCGGCTCCGCTTTGCTTTTTTTTTCGAATGATTTCCAAGAAATTATTGCTGCCAGCCTCGTGCTAGCAAAATTAAAAGCATGATTTTTGTGGCGCTAGAGATGTGGAGACAATATCTTAAACTTGGAATGAACACAAACTTTTTTCCCCAGAAAAAAATAAAAGAGTTACATACTCTTTGAAGTGCTGCTAAAAGTTCTGCCAGGTCTGACGAATTTCTGGATGCTAGCATAGCATCAATATTCGAGCGAGCGCCAAATGATGCGGCGTATACTTTCTAAATTGCAAATTCTCAAGTGAACCGTGTCTTCAACAGGTACTGCGCGTTTGTCTAGCTCTCGGAGTGCGCTCTTCATTGAAGGTGTTTATGACTCAAATTTGAATATGTTCAGTTTAAAGGTCCCTTTCCTTTCCCTGATTCCCATTTGCACACAGAGCCAAGTGAAATGGAGTTCGTCTCTTATCTTTTCAAAGCCAGATGATTCTGTTTTTACGTCATTATTATATTTATGCTGAAACGTGTTGGTTCTTCCACTACGCCGAAGAGGTTTGAATCTTCAAAGACGGACCCTGAAATTGAATGGTGGATGGAGCTTGAGCTAGCATGAACAATGTTTAATTCTACAAAGAGGGAACGTAATAACAATACACCTTCCTAGGAGAAACTGAAGGCCAAAAGAGTAATGAGTAAAAGAATACAATTTAAAACATTTCTATCTCCAATAACAAATGTGCTGCACGCACTAAAATGCCCACGTTTGCTCCTTTATTGTTTCGTCTCGAAGACAATGGGGCTCGTGAAGCTGAGCATTTTGTGTCGGGGCTGCCTCTATAAGTATGAGTTTTAAAAGAAAAACTAAATTGGATATTCTCGATGGCAAAAAAAGGTCTGGATTGCTTATGATGCCACCTACAATTTCAGCCCCTTATCACAGCGAAAAAAAAGAGGAATGATATATTAAGAGAATGCCTGTGTCTTTAAAAACCCTTTTCACGGCCACCCACAAACCATTGCTGGAGTGAACTGTATTTTTTGTGAACAATTACATTTTTTCCCCATCCAACTTAATTACCACTATTCCTGTAGTAATACGTGCTGATTTGAGAGACAAAATTAGGTGGGATATTGAGAGAGGCCTCTGGGGTCCCGGACCTCATGGATCAGAGAGAATTAGAGAGAGAGAGAGAGTGAGAGAGACAGAGATATAGAAAAATAGATAGATTGAGACCGAGTGAGAGAGATGCCATATTCTCAAATTATTCTGGGGGGCGAGTGCTCCCAGGCAGCTTATTCAGCTAAGGCCTGGTAATTAAATTATAATTTAACCTGCTGACTCTAGAGCAAGAAGGCCCCGGCTGGGCTGGGGGTGGGAGATCACTGACAGGATTTATACTTAATGAAATAATAAAGCAACAGCGGCAGAAAGACTGCTCACACGAGTCGGAATACGCTCAGTGTTTACGTTCGTGTGTGTGCACATAAAAGTTTGTGTATTTGTTTTAGCTATAACTGCAGGTGCCTATTTTTTTCCTATTGTTCTATTCTCGCCTGGCGGTAGATAACACGTTCCCTCCTTCCTCCTCCGGTGAGAAAGGGTGAGATTAAGGGAAACGACATTAGGAAAAGTGTGAGAGAAAGAGAGCGTGCACAGCGCCATTTCAAGGCAGTGCCTCTCGTCCACGGCGGAGGCTGGTAAGATGGACTCCCACCTCAGTGTTAGCGCTCACTAACCCAGCCTCTGGCTCATTAACCCCCCCACCATGCACCCACACCCCACCCCGGCCCTGTGCTGGCCTGCCTGACGGACAGCTCTAGTTAGCGGTCCCTATGAGCACAGGGAGAGAAAGTGGTGAATGACTGGAGCACAAATGACAGGTGCAGTTAAAATGGTGCGGCGCAGAAAGGCTGCAGGACAGAGCGGCTGGACCGCAGTGAGTTTAGCAGCGTGAGACAACTGATGCTTAGTTTGACAGGAATTAAAGGAAGAGTGAAAGAATATTTGGTCCCATTTAGATTAAGCTGTTTTAACTACTATGTACTTACATTAAAAATAAGCATTTGATACAAGCATGCATTATTTGTACATACAGTTTTTTGCCTTGTAATTACATTTAAAAAATACCTGCATGCAATTATATCTGTATTTAATATGTGTAATTACATTTTAAATTACATTCTTACACCTTAAACTAACCCATACCACAAAACCTGTATCCTCCTGTGTAGCAGCAAACATATTTTGCAATACAATATGAACACAATAAATACACTATACTAGTTTTTGATGTAAGTACGTTGTAGTTAAGGCCATCAAATATAAAGTGGGACCGCAAATGTAAAAAAAAAAGTACTTAGCCAGTGACATTGCACTTCCGAAAATGAACCATGGTTTTATTATAGTAAAAGTGTAGTAACCATGTGTATTGATCGCCATTTTTATAATCACAGTTTTACTCCAAATACCGTGGTATGGTTAGTGTAGAAAAACCATGGTTCATTTGTGGTTACAGTGGTTTAACTATAGTAACCATGGTTAATTTCCGTTAGGGTGTAGAGTTATCAGATGGTAATGGCATGGTACCGTGTAACTGCTATATTCAAATACCATGCAGTGGGATTCAAAATCGCAAGACCACACTTGAAAATCTCATATTGATGCAATCGTAACTGCAGTGTGAATGCATTCATGCCACCTCTTAGCTGCAATAAATACACAAGTAAATTTATCTAAATGCCACTTCAAATGCAGCTTCTGTGCCACCTCTTCAGTGCAAACATGGACTTTGCTGATACTGATTTGAGCTATAGTGTCTCTTTATTCTAACTGAATTAATTGATTAAATGTAAGAATTTGGCATAAAAGATGATGTACATTTAAAAAGGTCCATGGAAATCAATTTAAGCTGGCAATTATCACTTCTTAATGGAAAAGTTCATTTCTGTCACCACCATAAATCAATAAAGTAAAATGTAAGTGGATTGAATTAATTGTGTTGCTATAGCTCATAGCTATTTGTTCATTGTGGTTGCTTTAAAATATTTAGTAGTCTGTCTGGCTGTTGTAGAGCATGCTGTCCATACAATTGTTGTGTGAATGTTTTCATGTTTTGGTGGTCACTTATTTCAGCTGTGGTTCACTCCATCTCTCTCTCCAGCAGCTGATTTGCATCTTTCAGCTCACCTCCTCACCCAATCTCTCCTCCACCTTTTTATCTGTGTCTGCCCACCACCTTCAGTCCAGCCTCATGTATAAAGTAATCAGATTTTCCCAGCAGCTCCCGGATAGAAAGAGATGGATATGAGAGAACGGATGGGAGGGAACGGGGAGAGATGGAGGGGACTTAATAGATCAATTTATACTGCTCCGGAGAGGGATGGACCTGGCCAAGACCCTTTTCTTTCTTTCTTTCTTTCTTTCTTCTTTCTTTTTCTTTTTCTTTCTTTCTTTCTTTCTTTCTTTCTTTCTTCTTTCTCTCTCTTTCTCTCTCTCTCTTCTCTCTCTCTCTCTCTCTCTCTCTCTCTCTCTCTCTCTCTCTTTCTTTCTTTCTTTCTTTCGTTCCACTCATCCATCTGTCTCTAGTGAAAGTCTGTTGACATGACTTCCCTCAACAGGCTGTGTTTAAGCTTGGCACACACCGTCTGTTGTCTTTGTGCGATTTCATATGTGCAAATAAACAGCATGTGTGAATGTTTAGGTGAGATGTGCCGTGGCTAAACGCATACACACTCACATACACGAATGCATTTTCAAGCTGCGCATTGATGCCACCATTATTCTGAAGTTTTCTCAAACGCATTTGAATATTTTTCTGCGAGAAGGTGAACAGTGCCATTATAATTCACGCCACCCCCTGCATTCATTATCCATAGCCTGCCTTCGATGTCGGGCCTATCTGATGATTATTAAAAGGATTATCAATGGCAGAGTTATAATTAGTGGTAATGGAAGGCGAGCAGTTGCTTCT